>KK117571.1:93196-123885 GCA_000611955.2 Stegodyphus mimosarum | reverse complement strand
GAATATGAGTATGATATTCTCCAGCAGCTTTATTCCAGATACATGCTACTTCACTGTACTAAAAGATGCAGGCTAATTTTTATTCCTGTATATAAGTACAAATATTTGCCTCCATATTCATTGCAATTTTATCTGCACAGTCAACATACGAAATAAATTGATTTATATAGGAATTTATTTTCCTGCAGCAGTTTTATTAAAGAGCAATATGCACAGTCTGCCGTGGGATTACATAAGATGCATTTTTCTCTTCCAATTTATTTAGAAAAACATTTATTATTCCTAGATGTTATTTTATTTACTAAAGTCTGAAGTCGCTTCTATGTCAGCGATATTTGTGTAAAGGCAGAATAGTGAAACAAGCCTGTATTCGAATTTTCAATCGACTAAAAATCGATCACTGTAATGAAGAGCAGTGCTTCCCATTTTTATAGCGATAAAAGAAGTGCGAGAATTCTGTTCTATTTGGTGACTCGAATCTTTTTGCGATTTTCCCGACGGAAGGAAATAGAAAATGCCCGGAAATGAAGTATTCAGGTTTCTGCAAGCATGTTTGTAGTTTCTATAGATCATTCAAGTTATTAGTCCAAGTGAGACATCAATTATTGAAGTTTTCGATAAAGAAGAAACAACTCACGTTTGGATGAGATAACGAAATTATTTTCTCTTCTGATGGAATTTCTTTTCTCCTGAAGAGCATTTTGTTTTTCTTTCGCTGCTAAATGTTTCAGTGTCGACTCACACATTCATTTCACTTTCATTCATTCAAGAAAATGAACTACTTAAAATCGAGATAATACAATGTATGGTTTGCATTCTTCAAGAATACTTAATCATAACAAAAAAGACGCGAATAAAGATTTTGCAAACTCTTCAGAAAGGTAATGCAACAGAACATTAAGCAGACTATTTCTAATGCACGGTCTTTTTTGCCTTAATGAAAAAGGAAAGATAAAAAGATACCAGTTGCTGAATCATCTTTTAAAAGTTCAGAACTGTATTATTGTTTTATTTTTTTTACTGTTAAAAGCTCATTTTGCTTCTTTTTTACTTTAAGAAACATATAAATGAATTATAATTTTTACGAGTGAATCAATATCGCAAGATCACTCTCAAGATACTTTTCATTTATATGAAATTGCTAAAATTGTTTCGAAAGTGTCAAGTGTTAACCAGACCAAATAATCCTGACCTCGGAAGTGCAGGAAGTTAATAATAATCCTTTGCAACTTTTGAGGATAAGCACAGGGTGACATACGTCAGCGATATACACTCACGTTTGTGAAAATTGCAACACCATGAAGGACTTACGCGAGTGAGCTGAAATTTTCAGGAAATGCAAAGTAGCGCATGATATGCAAATGATTAGAATTGCAAATCCGTAGCGCATGCGTATGCTGAGCAGCGCCCTCTGAACGGCTGATGGATCCGAATAAATAGACGGCTGTAGCGAGGCGTGTATGGTTATCGGTGGTTATCTGCTAGTGGTAAACGTTAACTCAATCTGTACTTATGCCTCGTCGACGAAAGAGAGCGAGATTTGAACAACTTACAGAGTTTGAACGAGGGAGAATCATCGGCCTTCGTGAAGCTGGATTGTCGTATCGTGCAGTAGCCTCTCGTGTGCAGCGTAACAGCAGCACAGTGATGCGCGTTTGGAAGCAGTGGACGGACGAGTGTCGGACAACTCGGAAATCCGGGAGTGGACCCCGAAATGTGACGTCAGCTCGCGATGATAGACACCTGGTCCGCATGGCGCGGACGGACCGTACAGCTTCCTCTAGACAATTGGCAGCACTGTGGTCAATAGCTACAGGTGTTTCATTGTGTGCTTCATCAATTCGTAGACGTCTGCTGCAGTGTGGACTGCGCGCACGGACTCCTTTATACAGGATCCCCCTAACGCACGACCATCGCCGCCTGCGGCTACAATGGGCCAATCAGCATAGAGACTGGCGTGCTGATTGGCAGCATGTCGTGTTTTCTGACGAATCCCGCTTTAATTTGTGGTACCATGATGGCCGCATTCGTGTCAGACGCTATGCCGGTGAACGCCACCTTCCGGAGTGCATTATCGAACGCCACAGTGGACGAACACCCGGAGTTATGGTCTGGGGCGCCATAGCATATCATAGACGATCTCAATTGCTACGAATTGTGGGCAATCTGAACAGCAACCGGTATATCCGTGAAGTTCTACAGCCCGAAGCTGTTCCCTTCCTTCAAAGCTTGCCAGGCGCTGTATTTCAACAGGACAATGCCCGCCCTCATACTGCTCGGATTGTTAAATCCTTCTTTGCAGCGCAGCAGGTACAGCTTCTTCCTTGGCCTGCGTGTTCCCCGGATATGTCGCCAATTGAACATGTGTGGGATGTCATTGGTCGGCGTCTTGCTCGTGATCCTCGTCCTGTTGCGTCTGCAGACGAACTTTGGGTACGCGTACAAACGATATGGAATGCTCTTCCTCAGTCAGACATTCAAACTTTGTTTGACTCCATGCCACGTCGTGTAGCAGCACTTATTGCGGCGCGTGGTGGCCACACAAAATACTGATTCTGATCTCTTGTTCTTGTTTGTTTGCTTTGAACATTTAATCATTTATTTGTACCACTACCACTCAACTGTGTATTAAATTGCATTCAATTATGACGATTCCTTCTTGGTGTTGCAATTTTCACAAACGTGAGTGTAAAATACGAGCTAAGCGTACATTACGTTTACAGTTAACACAACAATTTCCAACGCTAAAATAAATAAAAATCTGAATTTCAGGATGACGTACGATTTTTTGCGACGGAGATTAGCATACGCCATTAGAATGATGTTTGTAGAGTAAAAAGCAATGGTGACAACGATTTTCAAACAATGAGACGGTGGAGGGATAAAAATAGAAGGAGGTAAGCAGAAAATGAAACAAAGGTTACATGCAACTCATGACTTTACATAGTGAAACAACGTTCCTACATAAAACCGACATTTTGGAAAGCATTGCATACCCAGAATTTTGAATACTGTAAATGAACAGCATGGATACATAACTTGTAGCTGTAGCATTTTATGACGTGTAACAGTCAATATAATGCGTAATACCATGGACCTAGGAGGAACAACCGCCACTCCAATCACTTTGGAATCGTGCACTGGCATCAACAACAGGTTGAAGGGCTGGTGGTCGACCAATAAACGCAGTTTTTTGAGTTTAGCTATCCAATTCAGCTGAAATGTGCCTTGTCGGTCAGAGAATTCGAAATGCTCCCTGCAACCGGTTCATAAATTCTTGAGAAAAGGTGAAAAGCAAAGAGGTACACGATAAATTATCGTCGAATAAGAACTGGTGAATTGGGAATGCTTTCTTATTCTTCAGTTTCCACTTAAGCGTTGATGAAGGGATGATGAGGGGAGGCATACGAAATTAAAGCCACTGCTCCAACGTGCTTTTATAAAGCAACAGCTAAAACACCACTGCACCACATCAAGAAGTTTGCGTTCATCACCAAGCGAGAAAAGAATTTATTTGCAACCATTGAGTTTTTGAGATTATATACACTGTGTAATGTATCACTGCTTGGAGTCTATATTTAAGTCTTGGTGTAACGTCCGCTGCATAAAGCGATCACGCAGTACTATGCAATAGATTAGGCTGCATGTTGTACATTCTATACTATATTAATTTCTACAGAACAGAATGGATGCGTTTGATAAAGTCTTAAATATAAACACATGTCATTCAGAATTACCAAAATTCATCTAACACTTATTTAGAGATTTTTTGTAATTCTTTGGAATATTTTAATATTTTATACAGCGAAAGCTGAAGATAATTATGGGTGTTACTCTTAAAAGTTTATTCAAGCTGCAACAAAAATTAATTCCTTCAAGGACAGCGTAAGTAAAATGTAGGATTGATTTTAGTTCTCTCATAAAAACGCACAATGTATTGGAAAAGTCATAAAGGGCATCACTAGAATGTGAAAATATGCGAAATTCAATTGGCAAGGTCAAGAAGGTAATAAAAATGGGGACAGGTTTTTATATTTCGTGTTTTAATCGGCTTTCTAAATTTATGGACTTTAAAACATCAAATACGTACCTGATATGTCAATATTTGTTTTATGAAAGAGTTACGCGGCGCAAGGTTATAAATGTATGCAGTAACATATTAGACTTTTAAAAAATTCGGTGGGACTTCAAAATAATACATATTTGGTTACACTTTTCTAGATTTTCTTTTCATAAATATCTATCAATAATTGATATAATTAATCACCTAAATACATACTGTACTTGAAAATAATTTGTAATTTGGTGCATATCTGATTATATAATTATAAATTTAAACCTGTGATTGAATAGATATTGCTACGTAATTTTACATAATTTTGTTAATTATTTTTTTCTTCATCGGGAAAATTTTAAAATTTCAAGCCGAGAAGAAAAGCATTTTAACAAGGCAGAAAAACAATAAAAAGTGAGCAGAATAGTCCATAGAAGATATGCAGTCTCACTTTTAAAGCAATGATAATTCATGTTAAAAATAGAAGTTAAAGAGGAAACAGGTTTTTTTTAATAAGCCTAGAATTTTGTATGTTGTCATTTTCCTATTACAGGGCAATTAATGTTTAAGAGTCCTCGTTTTTGTACAAGATCTGCGGTATAAAGTTTTGTAATAATCTTTAATTTGGATGTCCTTGAATTTCTCAAAGAAACTCTCAGTTGATCCTACCTCCTAGCTTAAATTTTTATATATTTCTTTCAATAAGTCACTCATAAATTAGAAAACCCATAAATAATCCATAAATGCTCCCTTTTCCAGCCCGATCTCTCGCCAACGGAGCATTTGCGTAACATGATTGCCCTCAGTTGAATACTTCCTCTTCTGAATGAAACGAAGAATAAATATGCGATCATATCAACAACGATGCACGATTACACAGGACGTGTTTCGGACACTCTTTGGTTTGATCACTGATGTGTTCAAAGATGTATTGCCCGAAATGGGGTGAGCAACATTTTATTAATGCTTTGTAATCTAAGTATCTTTTCAATGCACATAAAAGCTTGATTATCTATTTATGAACAAAATTTGAACTGTTTTCAATCATTTTTTGAGAGTAAGTCATTTTCTCTATCATGTATAGTCATCAATTAATTTGCCAATTAACTAAATTAGCGACATCGAATGTTAATTTTGCAGAATTTGCAGAACGCTAAACAACTTTATCTTCCTTTTTTCAATTTCTGAAGTGTCTCTAAATGTGTATTTTCAGTTTACAAATCCACCTTTACATTTGATATCATCAATTTTATTTAAGATAGCTTGCAATAAATGTACAAAATTATATAAAAAAATTATTTGGTAAAGAAAAGCAATTTTCTTTTCATCAGCACATATTATACATAAAAGTGATAAAAATTTTTGTTCATCTGGGGGACGTCCCAAAAGCAGATACAAAGACATTTGAAACAGTGATGAGAAAAATACCAATGATAGTGAGATTATTGATGAGCTCTGCTCTCGATTGATGGCTGACCAAATTGATGTTGTAACGGGTATTCAAGATTAAAAGAACTCCAACAACCAACTGCAAAGAATAAAATTTAGTATTACAGGAAGTAAAAACTACATTTTATTTATAAAGAAAAATAATTGTAAATTTTATAATACGATAACAATACATTGTAAAATTTTCTAAGATATTTGATAAATAACAAAAGTAGATTATTATTAAAATACTTTGAGGCTTTCAATTAATTTTAATCATACACTATGCATAGGCCACTAGGCATTTCCTTTTGGAGCACGAATGCGCAGGGGAAAATGTGCAGTGTTCTTGCCGAGACTCGAACTATGAACCTTTCGATTGCTAGCCGGATGTAATTCCCAGATACCCCACGAAGGCACGTGTAAAGGTGGTAGGAAAAACACTTTACATTATTCTTTATTTAAAGGACGACTCCTGTTTCTGGGAAGGATGTCCCCAAAGGTCGTGTATGAGCGCGGACCTCTGGAACATCACCTTTAATTATATTATCGATCATCACTGGCCAAATCACATACGGATTGTTGCCTTTGCCGATGATATCGCCTTCATAATCCAAGGACCTACACGAAGACAACTGGAGGAAAATTGCAACACCACCCTTAATATATTCAACAATCTTTGTCATAGAATAAGATTCCAAATATCACATATAAAATCGCACGCACTCATAACACACAAGCCAGGACAAACAATAACCAGGAACCCCAAGCTGCGAATTGGAAACAATAAAATAAAATATATGAAGACCGTCAAATACTTAGGACTCACCACAGACCAGAAATTCAATTGGATACCGCATCTCCAGGAAAAGAAGCTAACCACTGCCAAAATCGCAAAAGCATTAAGGGCGATGAAAGGATATTCCTGGGGCCTTAATCATCGCATTATGAAAACTGCATTAAACACAGTATTCAATAAAATAATCACCTACGGAGCTGCTATCTTGGCCTTTCCCATGACAGTGAGAAAAATTCGGACTCTTAACTCAATTCAAAGACTTTCGTGAACAATATACCCAATTATTCTCAACAATCTCCACCCACGCACTGCAAACAATAGCCAGGGTAACTCCACTACTAATTCAAACAGAAATTGACGCACTGTCCACAATGACCCTACAACTCAAGAAAAGTACCGCGTACAACGACGTCATTTTCAATCCACAAGACTATGAAGAAAAGCCACCGAAATACATAACACAAATTCCGATATGTGTCTTCACAATCTCAATTGCAACTTCGATAAACCACCTCCATCAAATGAATTCACGGTATACACGGATGGCTCAAAGATCGAAAATAAGGTAAGAAGCGGTGTCACCATAAAAACAAAACAGGCTTCCACTCCGAATGGCAAGGTTACCTTCGGCCGCAAAACAGCGTATATCAATCAGAGCTCATAGCAATTCTAAACATCATTATGCAACTTAGAGACTTAAATACAGATACCATCCATGTAATCACCGACAGTCAGTCCTCCATACACATGCCATCAAACAACAGCACAGAAATTCTCCAATAGCCCGGCAAATTCAAAACATCATAAGCAAAAGTAATAAAAATTTGTCCTGTCATGGACTAGAGGGCACAACGCCTGTGAAGGCAATGAAAGGGCCGATTTTATAGCAAAACAGGCAGCACTAGAAAAAACAGGCTCTCAAATTCATATCCCATCGCCTAAATCAGCATTAAAGTACAAACTAAAACAAATGGCGAATGAAAAGTGGCAACGTCAGTGGAAACAAGGAGGACCACAAGGACGACGCACATTCGAACTGCTACCCAAGGCTGACGAAAATACCACAATATCAACCCACTTTCTGACCCAGTACATCTCGGGTCACGGTCCCTTCCCTAAGTATTTTTATGAACGCAGTATGGCTACGTCGGATAGATGCATATGTGGGGAAAGCGAAGACCCTGAACATTACACGTTTCAGCGTCCGCTAACGTCAGCCCATCACATTCGCCATCCCACAGATACTGGAATAGAATTTAGAAGATTCATCATTAAGCCCCGTAAAGTCTTCCAAAACATCAAAAATATTATTGATTTCCTACACCGCCAAGGACTGGACCTCTGTCATCCATAGCATACAACTCGAAATAATTCTCCAAGTTCAGAAAATGCAGCAATAAGAATATCCACTCTTCACCCTATTACTACGCAGGAGTGCCTTTAGAAAACACACTTAAATATCTCCATTTATTGAGATAACCGTAACTTTTCTTATACCTACTCAAACTACGATCTATGAACCATTTCATACTGTGCAATATGTGACAGATACACCAGTACTACGCACTAAACAGTATGTACCATGAAATGAATTCATTAACTGTGTGCTGAAATATGAACTGTGCTGAGAATGAACTTCTAAACTGCAAACCGTGTAACAAAAACCAAACAAGCAACGAATCACGTAGCATAATCATTCCTCCCCCAACAAAACTCCAAACCGAAACACAAAAGAAATATGTACATACATCTGTAAATGACTTATTGTTATTTATCCATTGTATTTATCCATGTAATTGCAAAGTACTCGTGTAAAGTATATCTTATGTCAATATTGCCTGTAATGCAAATTATGCACCATTAATATGTAACTATTATGAATGCTGCAATGTAAACAAATGCCCGAGCATGGCGCTAGCGTGCACTTCCATAGATGGTTAGTGCAGTGGGACGATACGAGTTTTGCCCATGGAGATGTTTTGGTGTCTCCCTGTACTTCTTTCTGTCTGTCCTGCTCCTGGGGAAGCATGGACACCGTCACCAAACCCTGATGGTGACAAATTATCGTCCACCATCTTTTTAATTTGGGCGCCATTTGCAGAGTCTTTTTAGAGTTTTTGAAGTCATAAAATAATAAATGTGGAATGCTTTCGCCGAGATTCGAACTCCAGACCTTCCCATTGCTAGAGGGACGTTACCTTTTAATTGCGCCATGAAGGCACGCTGAAAGGTGGATAAAAAACGTTACAAAACTGGTGAGCAGAAATTAAGGATGAAGTGCAGGAATTAACATAACAAAGTACTGAACAGATTGAAAGACCAATCAGGACCCTATTTAGGGTCTAATACGACACTGTGTGAACATTATTGGAGATGTGTGGGAAAGGTGTAAATCACTAGTTCGTTGTGCACTCAGCATTTCAATGGAAAATATTGCACCGTACACACAAGCTTTAACAACATCGAGTTGCTGTCTAGGTATAATATGTTCAATCGACGATCCCGCAGACATCATCTGGACGACTTTATCCGATGTCGAACCATTAAGAAATTGAAGGAATTTTGAAGTGCGAATAGTATGGCTGAGGAGTTCGAAATCACACACAGCGTCCTCGTACGAGTTGGGAAGGCATTTTACATTATAAAAACAGCTACTAATTAAAAGTTAAGTAATAGTTGCCCATGACAATGTAAGCGGGTGAAGTAGGAAGACAAATACAAAACACATTACTGGAGCCTGATATAGCATTTTAAAGTGAACAGTTGATTGTATACAACTAGTTTATTCACTTGGCGACCAGTATGTGTGTGCCATTTGGATGTATCAATCGAAGACGTCGTTTTTGCGGGACCAGGAAAATCAGGACAGGGGAAATCAACAATGGGGTCTTCACCGATGAGGAGTGGTTTAGTGTCACTAGCGATTCTGAATGTCTTAACATTTGAAGAGAGAGGGGGGAGAACATGCTGAGCGTTTGGAGATAGCGAACCTCTCCATTGCAAAGATATAATGCTTGGCCATTGTACGGATTCTTAATCTTCCAAAGAGGTTCAGTCTCTGGTACCGAGGATCATCTTTCTCATAAGTGTCGTTACAGGTTGCTGCTGGCCCCGAGTCCCTTTCCAAGGATGACATCGCTATACCATCTTAAAACTGCTGTAGCTGAGCTGCTACACTAAATGGATTGCACCATATGATCACCAGACCTAAATTCAATCTGTATCGTGTGGGATGTTCGTGTGGAGACACTTGGCAGTACGAGATCAGCCATCAGCAAAGTTTCCACAGCTAAATAGGAGCTTTAAGTGGACTGGTGTATAATCCATCGAAAGCTCGTCGATGACTTCGTTTCGAGTATGTACAAGACGTGTACATCCTGTATCGTAGTCAAGGGTGATGACATTCTCCACTGATGACTGCATTTTGTTTTCTACCTCTTGTCATATGGACGTTTCTGTCTTCTACCTCGCTTACTTCGGAACTCATTTTTGAATAAATTTCTGGATTATTGGCCAGAGTTGATCACTTTTCGCATAGTCTTATCACTCGGCATTGTTATGGAATGCTTTATATCGATGTGCATACGAAACGATGTTCGATCTACTGCACGACGCTGCAAATGAATATCCCTCCCGTCCATAATTTTAGCACACCAGCAGAGTAGAAGTACTCATATCCAAACTTTTCTTTACCTTTTTCTTTTACTTGATTGCAGTGATTGTTTCATTTTCTATAGTTTTTCAGATTTATTAATACTTTTTTAATATTTGTACACAAAAACTGGGATACTTTAAGAAAATTAAGGTTGTCTAAATTTATGAAATACGCATATCAGTTATACAAAAGCAACTGAAAAACCGCACAATTAAACTATAAGTATGTTTAAAAGAGAGAGAACTACATGCGTACCACACAATAAAAGAAAAGTAATATTTAAAATGTAAACAAAAAAATTATAAAAATAAGGAATAAAATAAAATCATAATTATGACAACTGAAATTTCAGATAATTGAAAGTTCTTATTCCTTCACTTTTTTTTGTTTATATTCTTCACTGAGTGCCCTTAGAAGTCTATGTGCTGACATTCTGTGTTCCAGAGTTTCAAGTTATCAAATGCTCTTTTACGTGTTATTTGCAATAGTCTTTTTTTTTTTAGTACTTCAGCATAATAAGTTATTTAGTTCTCCGTATAAAAACAGATTCATTTAATTAAGATTAATAATATCACCTTAAGTTCATTTAACAGAAATTTCTCTGTAGAGACATTAGGTATTTTTGAAGCAGGAGTCATGAAAATTGAGCAATGCCTTCGCCGGGACTCGAACCACGGACCTCTGGAATACGCGCCCAGCGTGTTGACCACTATACCACGAAGGCATGCGAAGAAGGAGGAAGAAATACCTTCCATACTCCCCCTTTTAAAGGGCGACTGGAGATTAGGGGACCCAATCGCCAAATCCCAGTGGTGGAGAATCATCATCCACCACCTTTTTTAGTTCGGGCGCCAGTGTAGAGACATTAGGTATTTTTGAAGCAGGAGTCATGAAACGTGAGCAATGCCTTCTCCGGGACTCGAATCACGGACCTCTGGAATACGCGCCGAGCGTGCTGACCACAAAGGCATGCGAAGAAGGCGGGAGAAATACGTTATATCTTTATTTTCAGCGAAAAAGGAGAAAATGATTCTTAACGGGATTTATGGTAAAAGTATGATATAGCATACCCTCTACTAAAGCTTAATCCTATCTATAAATATTTTAAAATTAAAATTAAAATAAATTAAAAACTAAATTTATTCATTTGTATATTTTAAAGCGTAGTGTGAGGGTAGATACTGACCTGCAGAGCTATGGAAATGCCTATACATATGACATTTACAAGATAAAATCGACTGTTTTCGCCTTCTCTCAATATGTACTTGAGCTGAGATGCATTAGCTGTCAACAGCGCAATATCCATCATTCCTTGAGCAACACTCTTTTTGGTAGCATACAAATTCACGTCAATGCCAGGTTTGAATGGTCGTGAATAACGGGGTTCCTGTAAGAGAAGTGCGCAAAATAAACTGATAATCTTAAACTTCTGAAAATCACATAACAATTTACTTATAGAATATTTTCTTATTTCAGTTGTTTAACAGACACCGAAATATAGCTAAACATAGAGAAATACGGCTGAATATGTTAATTATATTTTCAGGAAATGGCTACGACGGCTGCCCATCTGTGGGTCTGAATGTAAATCCGAAATATGAATCGGATGTTTGGGATCATAATCTGCATGCGGAATAACAGAATGTAAAATCTGTTAGCACGAAATACTATTGTGTCGCTGTTGCAAAGTGGCATAAATAAAATGCCTTCGGGTACAGCTCTCCAAGGTGTTATCTATAAAAACTAGTGTATTGGATGAAGAGATTATATTAAGGCAAACCTTTATGGAATGATGGATAGGACTTGAATGCATCTTTCGGTGATGAACAGAGTCACATATGATGTCACGCATAATGCCCATAACTTTCTCGTCAAAGACAGCTCAATTCACTTCTTGCCCATCATTCTTCATAAGTTTAGTTAGAAATGGGTAAAGGATATACAAGCCGAAGAAAGCGGATGGGTTACAAGTATTTTAGCATGCTACAGTATTAATTCAACTTAAATGAGCAATAAATAAGACGTTACGTAACTGGGTTTGAGGGCTTTTTCACAGAGATTTTCTTCGAATGAAGCAACACTATCGTTACGCAACTAACGTCATTAATTTTTTAACTCATTCATGTTGGAAGAATGCCTTTGCAAATAATCAGCTGTACAGAGAGTATCTAGTTGACTTGCGCTTTTAATTTTTTCTCTGACAATACTACTTAGGTAATAACGTGTGTGCTTTGATTCAACTAGAAGGATAACTGCAACCATGAAAAATGGAAGCAGAATTTAAGCAGAGGGGCCCAGTGGATGAAGACGTGGAACACATTCCGTTTTTTTCCCCGGCGTTTTCAAAGTATCTAGTTTGCCTGCCTTTTTTCTGCGCTTAAAGTAAGTAAAATCCCCTTAGAGCGTCCTTAATGGAAGTATGTGGACATTAGCGGTATATATTCGTTTGCTTTGGCATAACTGAATCAAATCATTAAAATAAGACATTCTGATAAATCAACGGATTTTCCAGAGCAATATTTTCCCAGTAATTTAAGGGTTCTAAGAATGGCAAGAATTGCAGTATACTCTAACCGTAGATGCGAAAGTGCAAAGATATGAAAAATACAAGATCACTTAAACTCAGCTGAAACTGTGAGCGTATTTATATAATATCACTACCGCCAATTATAATCGCTCTCAGCATCCAGGTAAAAAACGATAAAATCGAATTCCAGTAATTAAAAAAATTTATTCCCAAAATCTCAGTAATGAAACAGAAACTTATTAAATTAGGCATAATAATATTCTTTTCCCAGTCGGGTTTGAGTCTTTCATTTCCTTAAATATTGTTGCGTGTGTACGGGTTCGTAATAGATTGAATGTACACAGAACTGATGATAATTTGATAACATTTACTTTACCAAAAGAAATACTTCACAGTTTTGGAAATTTGCATAAAAATATTCGTACAGCTCTTTACATTATCACAGAGCACACTCAGTAGGTACACTTCAGACTACTAAGAACGTTAAAAACGCAATGCAAAGCGCATTTAAAGAGCGAAGCTCACATGGAGATATCTCAATACTCCGAACTAATGCTGAACTAAACAACAACTACTCAGAAATTGATGCACTCCCCGGTTTTATATAGTTTCCTCCCGGTCGCTAAGATATTTCTAGTACTTTCCACTGCTCGAAATTACTGGAAAGCATATGAGGGACGGATACGGTTACAGCTACATATAGCATCAATTACAAGTACCCATTACAGTTATACAGGGACTGGACCAAAATGTCGAAAATAATCACCAAGTTTGGTGACTTTTCGTGATTTCTGGCAGCAAAAATTAGTTGCCAAAAACATCGCCAGCTTGACGTTATTTCACTAATTTAGCGAGACAGCCCTTTACTCAATGTTAAATAGACAAATGCAGTCTTATGTCATCCCTCCTACACCTCGTAAACTTTACAGTATTAACTTATTCATGGATCGTTTAGGTAGCTTTTGGGGAAAAAATACATTCTTCTGGCATTACCTGATCCGTATGAAGAGAACCAAATACTCACAAGGAAGTGCTATTAAAGTGTACTCATTCAATATGCCGAAAAGAAAGTTTAGAGTTACATCCTTCACATATTTCTTTCTATTCTTGAAGGAAGATAAAGAGCTTTAACTGTGGCATGTGGGGTAATAAAGAACAGTGTTCTGTCTGAGATAAAGGTTCTTCTAAGATACAGTTACGTATCATAAAAATCTCACTATTAACATAATTTTCGTTTATTTATCCTGACACATATTTGGGCAGTTCTCAGACTATCATTTGAATGCAAATAACACATTGAACATAACGAGTGACCGCTCTGCCGGGATAGTGGTTAGCAACGCTGACGGCCGCATCGAAAGGCCCGGGTTCGAATCCTGGAGAAGGCATAGCTGTTTGTAAATGTAATGTTTCCGTGCGGCATGGGGGCACGGGCGGAATGGGCACTCTAAATATGAGGCGAGCAGAAAATCCTCTCCAAAGGTTGGTTGTCGGGCAAGAGGTCTAGGAGACCTTCGGACCCGTCCCCGGGGCGTTCCCCCTCAAAATTGGGGCGGAAATGAGCAAAGTCATACTGTCACTTGTATGGTGCTTAAAGCTTTTGCCAACGACAGGTGCAATCTTGCGCTGCTTGCCAAGATGAATTTCAAGGGCTTGTCCTGATGTTACTGTCAAACAACTGAGATAAATCACAGCAACAGCAACAACGTAATGATTTTTTTAACAAGCTAAGGAGATTGTTATCGCACTAATTGCTTGATAGTATTAAACAAATGAATTAATGGATGAAATGCAGGCGGAAGAGATCAATTATGTTTACATTATATCAGTTAAAACTAAGACAATATCTTTAAATTTTACACCAGTAAAAATTTCCTCAAATCAATTTTAGCTTCGTTTTAAAAATAAATAATTACAATGAATTACCAGACTATTGGAAACAGTGGCTGTGAGTGTAAACATTAACACTCCCCGTGGGGAGCATTTGTGATTTTCATCATGGAGGAATTTTCTGTTTAGTCGAGTGACATCTGTTTATTCATGTCCTTCGACTTAACAGATATTAGTTTCATTTTATTCCTTTGTTTTCCTTGCAATTCATGTTTGCTCCGCCAGATCAGGTCTTGCTGAAGAACTAAATTATTTGAAAGCAGTTGCTTTGGGCAGAGGATTTTCACCTAACATTATTGACCAAGCGGTTAAAAAACTCTCATCTTAACATATCAAAAAGCACTCTCTATTATTAGGTTCAAAAAGAGAGCGGAAAATTTTGAGATTGAGTTTACTGAGGGAAAAGGGGAAAAAACATTTTAGCATTGACAAATACTTTTATTTAACGTACGACATGTGTTAGCGTTTCTGTGTTTCAAATCCCGTACTTGTCTGCAATTTTTCAAAGGCGATCAAACAACTAGCAGTGCGAACATAATCATTTTATAAATTATAAATTATTAAATAGAATGTCGTAGGTGTCCGCTGAAAAACATCGCAATAGAAAACATCGCGGAGGAAAAAAATGCTAAGCGAAAACATAATCGTACAAAACATCGTGGGAGAAAACATTGCAGTTTTAAAATATCGTGGCATAAAACATGGTCATCGAAAATAAAGCGGTTTAAAAGCATCGCAGTTTTAACATATCGTCGTAGAAAATATCGCAGTAAAAAATAAGCCACCTGCAATTCATCGTTTTACAGGCGTTGAAAGTTGTAAACGTATATTCGCATAAATATTTTTGAGTACGAGAAGGAATGAGGAATATTTTTACCTCTATTTCATAATTAGAAATTAATTATTATTATAATTATTATCATTATTATTATTTTGCTAAAAAGGCAAAAAGGAAACTTAAGCATTGAAAAACTGAATCTGAGTAGGAAATTAATGCTAAAGCAGTTTATAGACTTGAAAATTTATGTACTTAACTATTGAAGGTCATTATTTAATTTATAAAATAATTTTATAAAATTATACTGGCAGTTTTTCACGAAAAATATAGTCTAAAAAAGATCAGAAAGGGAAGCTGAGTAACTACATGAGGTTACCTAAATTAAAATTCTTTAATTAATTATTATTTTTTCTAAATTATTTTCTTTCACTCTTTCGCATATTTTTTTAGTAAAAATTCAATTTCGTTTTGTTTCAGTTCATCCTTTTTCTTAAAGTGCCATTAACATTTTCATGCATTTAAACGTTCGGATGTTGAATTAGTTACGTCGAAACATGCCAGGGGTAGCTATATATTATTTCAGTATTATGGAAATATGTGGATTTATTGAATTATAACTAGGGCTAACTGCTTATGCATTTATGGAATGAGAAGGGATGCGTTTGTGGAACATTTTCTCAGGAGCTAGCTCGTATCATATTATACATCAGGAAAGCCACAAAAAAATCTGTTCACCAGTTCTAATTACCAGTGTTCAGCGACTTTACCGTTCGGAAACTAATATTAACAAATACGAGTTCCTTTTTGCATCAGCCATTGGTAAGATTCAAATTTAAAACTATAGCCTGAAAATTTTGTGCAGATTTTCTTCAGAAATAATATATAACTACAGTTACTCTCTTGCCCATTATCTCCCTATAACGACCAGTATCTCTGGGAACATAAAGAAATATAGGTATTAAACATTACCCTACTAAAATGATAACCTCCAAGGAAGACTAAAAAGGTATGGAATCGTGAATGGTCACTTTAAATAGGATTCTTTATATTTATCTTTAGATATTTCTTGTAAGTGCTTTAAAAATATTATTTAATTTTTTCTGTATTGGAAAATATTTTAGCTATTTCACAGCCTTTTGTAATATGCGGTGAACTTAGACCTAAGACCATATCTCTTAACTTCCTTAGTTGTGCATTCAACAACTAAGCATTGTTGTGTAAACATTGGTACGAATCTCATCTCTCCAAGACGATCATCTTTACAGAAGAATAAGTTATACAGAGCCGGAATGATTATTTAAGTTCATTTTACCTACTTCCCAATTGAGGTATTTTTCATCTTACTTAAGCAAATATTTAAT
This sequence comes from Stegodyphus mimosarum, assembly GCA_000611955.2. Lineage (NCBI taxonomy): Eukaryota > Metazoa > Arthropoda > Arachnida > Araneae > Eresidae > Stegodyphus > Stegodyphus mimosarum. Next base: position 107,393 of record KK117571.1, on the reverse strand, counting down.
TCTGGGAATATTTTTACCTGTGGCGACATAGTCTGTAAAGTATCAGTATACCTGTTAATAACGATATTAAACGTTACCTGTCTAAGATTACCAACTGTATAGATGAACCAAATCATCTCGAATTGTGGGTTTTGTCTTAGAGATGGTTTACTGTATTTTCTTTCTTTTATAAGATTTCTTATATGTATGAAAATATTATATGATAAATCCATAAGGCCACAAAATATTGGTAGAGTTCATGCCTAGCTACTGAAATGAATTGCATATTATAGTCCTCACATATAAAATTAGTAGAAGCCACTTTTCTTTGAACTAACTTCCTACTTGAAGACATTGCCCTCTGAGCGGAAAATACTCAAGTGTTTAGTAATTACGAATTAAAAATTTCCTATAAAAATGTGGTTGTAATTTTTCATTTGCAGTTGATTGGAATTTTAATTTCTTATTTCATAATAATAAACAAGTGTAAAAAGATATGCTTAGTTGCAGGGTGTAAGAAACAAAATTCGGTAAAACTTACTCATAGTTCCATCCATTTTTATGGTCAGCAAAAAAAGTTCTAATTTTATGTTCAGTACAATACAGATATAATGAGTATAATTTGGGGGTTTGTACGATAAAACTCTGTTCACTATGAAAATTTGAAAATATCCGAATATTAATTAGACAACATGACAAAATACAGAACCCTAGCAAGGGTTAAACAAAAAATAAAAAAATAGTCAACCCGCCACCTTTGAATTCTTTTCCGCGACAAACAGCAATGTAAAAAACATTATTATTATTATTAAGCTTATATACTTTTCACCATCTTCAGAATTTAGTGAAAATGTGAACAACATTGATTTGGGTGAATTTATTGTGCAACTTAGATGCCCGCAAAATTTTCATTAACCCTGTATTACACCTTTATCCTTTAAATTTAGGGACGTAAATATTTTGCAGAAAACTAAATTCAATATCATATTTCAAATTTCTAATGGTTTTAGTGTTGCTCCATCTGCAGCGCTATAACCAAAGATAATTTGAAATATACTTCTTATTAGCTTGAAATAACTGGTGTTTATTAATATGGGTGAAATCTTAAATATTGGCAAACTTAAGCATTGTGAGACCCCTGGTCCCTATACTCTTGATTAGCTCTCCTTTATACAGAAGCTGTCCACATCACACTTTAACTGATTAGTTTATTCCAAAGTTAAGATATTTTATTATAGTAAAATGTATAAAAACTGTGCGCCTTGAGAGATATATATCTTAGTAGACTTTCTAATTCTAAGACTTATAGAAAGCGATTAAATGCTATGTTACTCATTATTTGTACTGTTAATTTTGCGCCAAAGAAAAGAAAAATATGAATTAAATGTCTTTTTAATGTGATTAATAAAATTACACATGAATTAAATAAATCTATATGGATGAGTAAAATACGCAAAAAGGGGGAGGCAGAGGGCTTTACTAAACAAGGAACAGTGATCCAAAAATGTTTGACAAACTCTTGTTTAAAAGATTCTGGGTTAAAAATGCGTGTCAGTTTTTAAAATATACAAATATTATTTAGTCAGGAACGAAATGTTATTTCTGTATGTTCATTTACTAAGCAGATAGAGCATCTTCAGAGGCTGAAACTTTCAGGTGTCTTCTATTAGGGAATCAGAGTTTAGCACTCGCGTGACTCAGAACTGCAGAAGTTATTACCCTTGATCCCTCAATGACATGCCCATAGAGGAAGTAAATGTGTTACTCCTACCTCCATAGTCGTACCAACATTTTCTGACGGTAGGTGTTGGAACATACCGATGCTGACGATGATATTATGTTACTGACCCTCCCCAGTAAAATGGTAGGACAGTAAATAGAGGTAAATGATTTCCTTCCTTATATTAGCCCTGCCCCTGGGTACATCATAACATGTTCGTAGTAAAAAGATTCCTTTGCAGCGTCTCATCTAGCAATTTTTTTCATGATTCGGCAGAATAGAAGATATTCTCTTGAAAAATTAAAAGTTGCATTTCAAGAAATGGGATCAACAATTAAAAGAGGGGGACGGTCAACAGTCCGCAAAAGATATTTTAAATGTTCCGCGTGGGCAAAAAGATCCATTAAATAGCATGTTTATAAATGTAGTTATAAATGTTTGCGATTATGCATCCTTCGTTTAATACATCAAATCGTAATCGAAAATTTCCATTACATGTAAAGAGTAATAGTGAAATATATGTCATTTAAAAATAAAGTTAATTTTACATTTTTCACGCACCGTAAAATTTATAAATTTAATAAAAACGAAAAGATACTTTTGTTTGATTTAAAACGTAAAACAGGAAAATCAGCGTGTATTCTTTCAAAATATTTTTTTTTCCAGAATATCTTAGATGTTTAGAGTTTACTGTATAAATTCTGAAAACCATGCCTACGATTTATAGTCATACGATGATTTGCAGGTTCTTTATTTTTTACACGATATTTTTTACGACGGTGTTTTTGAACAGCTTTATTTTCATCGACGATGTTTTATACAACTATGTTTTAGAACTGCGATGTTTTCACTTTACTTTCTTTTCTCCCACGATGTTTTGTACGACGACATATTCGTCTTGCGTTGTTTTCTCAGCAATGTTTTCATCTGTAGTTATGTCGTAACTCATATATGAATCTCTGAAACTCCTTATTCTAGAAGCTACATATAATTCGTTGAAGAATGAGCTTTGAATTATTTTTATAATGGAATCCATATTTTCCATTCAAGTCATAGATGACTTGGGAAAAGAAAACATCAGCGAAGCTCTTTTGTATTAAGTAAAGATAAAAGGTTTAATATATGCACATATTCTACGAGTATATCAAGTACATTAATATCCCTTTTCTAGCACTTTAGGAAAAGCTGTAGACACATTAGTTGTACAGAAGACGGAGTCATGAAAAATGAGCAATGCCTTCGCTGGGACTCGAACCACGGATCTCTGGAATACGCGCCCAGCGCGCACCACGAAGGTATGCGAAGAAGGCGGGAGAAATACCTTATATACACCGCCTTTTAAAGGGCGACTGGGGATTAAGGGCCCCAATCGCCAAATCCTGGTAGTGGAGAATAATCATCCACCACCTTTTTGTTGGGGAGCCAGTGTAGAGACATTACGTATTTAGACGCGGGACTCCTGAAAAATGGGCAATGCCCTCGCTGCGACTCGAACCACGGATCTCTAGAATACGCGCCCAGCGTGCTGACCACTACAACACGAAGGCATGTGAAGAAGGCAGGAGAAATACCTTATAAAGTAACCAGTGTTTCATATACGTCTTTCTGCCCTGTTTCTACAGTGACAATAAACCTGTTCGTGGAAGTGACATCTCATATTTATAACCCTTTAATATTGTCCGTTGTGGGAAGAATTTTCCTCTATTTTCACGATAACAATAGAAATTCGCATAACAATAAATTATAAATATTTGAGTCTTTCTCCTAAATATTCTTCCTTGTATCTTAATAAGGGATATTCGTGCTGTGCTTAAGCATCGAGTCAAGGACAGTGAATGCAATTACATCCGTAAATAATTGGGAAATTCATACAGATTTGGGAAACTACCAAAACATCTGAAAAAAAATTTGGTAATTATGTTCCTCAAAAGGCTAACCATTTTATTTGGATAATTAGGATAAAATGATTTTAGCAACAGGCTGCCTAAATTTGTTTACAGTTTGAGGTTTGTTATAAATTATTTCCTGTCTTCAAGATCAAAAAGGGTATAGATAAAAAATATTAAAAAGGATGCGATGCAAACGTCTCTTTTAAAAAAGATACTAAATTTATGCAAAATAATGCAATAGAATGAAGTAGAGAATATCTCCAGATCCGTGAATGATACCATCTTAGTTATGATATTCCATGTAACTCAAAAGTTACGCTTGTTCTAGATTTTAAACATTCCAGAATGTAAATCTTAGTTTTAGATATTAATATTTTTTAGATTTACTCTGATAGCTCTCTGTATTATGTATTTAGCAAGACTATATAAAAGTATAAAATTAAAATTGAGATGGAATGAAAATGACGGAGTTAATATTTTGTTTTCGTACTCCTTACATCACATCAAGGACGTCCAAACTATGGCTCGTGAGCCATTTGATACTTTTTTTGCCATTAAATGCGACTCACGTTATAACGAGAAATACAGTGCCAGATTAATAAACAAAAGACAAACATTTTCGTTTCTAGGATTCAGTAATATTATGTGATACTGATTGTAGAACTGATAGCTATTTAAATAGAAGAAAAGACACATACTTCGGCAACATGCTGTATTAACGGTCGAATCTTAACGAAAGACATTACGAATGTATATAGTTATAACTTGCACTGGAGACAACAAAGCGTATATGCTGATCCATTTCATTTCTAATGATCTAATTAGATATAATGTAAAAACACTGGCTGTCATATAAACTTTGTATTTCGGTCTCAGTTTCTCCTCAGTTGTTCGGACATACATTTTCTGTGACGTGCTACCAGTTATACTACTGCAAGATCAAACACCGGAAAATACGATAATTTTGCAACCTTGGCCTTTTTTGTTTACTTATATTAAATGTTATTAAAACAAAATGCAAGCATTTAATACAACAGCTCTAGAAATAGATAAAAGACATTGCCTATTACTTTGCATTTTCAGTTATTTTACAGCTCTTTAAGTTAACTGGTACATTTTAGAAGTTTATGATAATGATTATCCTTTCAGATGACTGATAAAAATTGTATTTCTTCATGCTGTTGATGCATTTCGGCGTATCTTTGGAAACGCCCGGAAATAATTAAAAACACCACCTCCTCGTTTCCGATAAATGCTCATCACTGCATGGCTGTCCGATTGAGGCCATATTTAATTTAAACTGCTGTTGATAGACTGACCTTGAGTGTGCATAATGGAATCCATATCAAATCGAAAAACATTATTTCAATTCTTGATTGAGCGTATAAATAGTATAACGAATTACTAAGAGCGGCACGCTAAATGTTTACTCTTATGCCAAATTTCTTTTACATCATAAGACAAAAGCAATCTTCTTGGGCATTAAAATTTTCATATTTTGGAAGCTTTCTCTTTCAACCCTCCATCATGTTACATAACTAGGATCAGCCAGTCGTCTGACTGAGCAATGATCCATAAAGAAAAGTTAATTTCAAGTCCTAATAACTTTAGGACAACATCTAAAAAAACTGCAAGTACTAAAAAAAAAATTATTCACTGTAATGACGTTTCGAAATTATTTTGAACGCAGAGATTGGGTTTAATTAATTACCAATTTACAGCAAATACGACTTTAATATGTAAATACTATTGTAAATATGTATTGATATGCATAACTGAATGATGCTTTTCGCCGAGGTCTGAAGGAAAAACTGCACGAATAATGGTTAAAAAAGAGAGCAAAAAATCAAACAGGACAAAAAGGGAGGAAAGGAATAATGTAACCTGAGAAACATTGGGTTGTATTATTAAACAGAAAAGCAAAATACGTAGAGAGTGTATTCATTTAAAAATCATGATATAATGCCTTTTTAATGTATACACTTGAAAATCACGAGGAATGTCAAGATTACAATTCAGCGTCGTTTACGAATTTTATTGCTTGTTTTAATAAAGAAATCCCAGCGATACTGAGATAGCAAAAATGAAGAAACCTTTAGTTTATTTGATTACGGCAGAGCTGGCTAGGTATATCTGCCTAATGGAAGAGATGCCTTCGTGGAGAATTTTCTAAGGGAAACTGGTTCCTATATGCGTTACATATGAGGGAAAACACGAAAACACCCATCCGTTAGCCCTTTTACCGGGATACAAGTCAGAGTCAAACGACAAGAGTTCAGCCACTTTACCGCTGGACCACTGCTGGGCCCAAGATTGCAAACTTTTCTATTGGTTTAACATATTCTATTAAAAAGTGTTAGAATGAAATACTCTAAGCTCGATCCTGTTTATAAGCTGACTTCGAAATGATTCTTGAAGAAAGTCTTAAGAGAATAAATTTTTTATAGAATCCTTGCAATTAAAGGAAAATTTGCAGCCTACAGATACTGGGAACGGATATGTACACATTTTTCTTTCATTTTGAATTGAAGAATAGCAGTAACAGTCTTCTGATAATAAGAAGAAATTAAGAAGACCAAAGAATCATTATTCATTTGGAAAATTATTCATGTGCGGAATAAATGTTTATGAGTCTTGACCGACAGAAATTGCTATGATTCAACAGGAGAACATGCTATGAACAACATGCTATTTCAACAGGTTGAAAAACTTGTGAATATATTTGAGATCTACGATCAGTTTGAAAAACAGTGATTGTTTTTATTAGTAACAGTATTTGCAATTTGGGTAGCCAGAAATTCTCAGATCGCTTATTATGCCTGAATACACAGAAAGCTTTAAATAAAATACTCGCCTTAAGATGTTACTCACTTAAGCTTTCTGCGAAACTTTACTGTTAATCAAGACTCAATAGTAAATAGTAGCATATTTTTCCGTATTAAATACGTAAATTTGTAATAATCGGACTTATTAATTAGGTAATCTAGATAAAGCTGTCTAATAATATAATTAATTTTACATGAATCCCAATCCCATACCTTTGCAATTTTCAAGGCTCCTCGATTTTTATATGAATGTTTATGTATTCGCGGTTTAGAAACGTTTCCATGTTTGCAACCCATGCCTACTTACGGACACTGATAAACAACTGAGTGGGTGAATAAGCTAGTTATGATTTACAATTATAACAGCGATCAATCTTTTTAGAAGTAAAATGTAAGAAAAAATAATTCGCAAGTTAAAATTAAAAACTGCATTCTCTTATTACAAATTCCACTTTTATTTTCCAAGGATAAAACAATTGATTTTTCACAATGTTTTTTCCCTTTTTCATCTACGTATCTGCGAAATCTTTTTTTAACAATAGAAACGAAAGTCCAAAGAGCAAATCAAATAATTTTTTTATAAAATTGTTATACAGAGCATTATATTAGAATTGATTATACATCCACAAGCAGTTTTAGATAGGAAATTTCTATATACCAATTATTTCGCAAAAATAGTCGGACTATGAGATTTCAACAACTTGTATCAAAAGCGTTTTTGATGTCTCCAAAACTGTTTATAGTAATAATCATCTATTAAATAAATCAATCATATAATCATATAATAATAAAATTCTCACACTAACGTTCTGTACAGATAAAACAAACAGAATTCTCTTATATTACGAAATGCAGAAAGAAAAAAAAATAATTCAATAAACACAGAGCTCAGAATAATTTATTCATAGCAATTTAAGTAACCAATTAACCTTCTCTAATATTTTCAAAATGTTAAAGAAGTTAATGAAACCTAGCACGTGTTAACTTTCTTCCATAAATACAGAAAATGTTGATTAAAATTAGAATCTTCTTAGATCCATCCGCAGTTATTTACCTAAGAAATGCAAAAAAAAGTTAGATGAAAATCACCCAGCAAATGGACTCACATATTAATTCGTTATCTTTGACAAATTTAGCTTTGTTCTTCATCTTAGATGTCTCAATACAGATGTTGTTTCTCGACATAAAATCATCATTATAAATTATTAAGCAACTGCAATAACACATGCATTAATTTTCACATTCACAGACTATTATACAAAAATAGAAGACATATAGCTACATATTCCTATGTAAATAAAAGGTAAGTTTTTCTTAGAAAATCTCCCACGAAGACATCCGCCCAGTAGACAGAGAGCCCAACTATGCTTTGTCATATTCACTTAGCTGTAGAGTCATTAGGTTGTTTTGAAGCAGGAGACGTGAAAAATGTGCATTGTCCTCGCCGAGACTCGAACGCTGGACCTTTCGAATACGCGCCGAATGTGCTACCGTGGTAATAACACCACGAAGACATGCTGGAAGGAGGTAGAAAATGGCTTACAGAGCAAAACAAGAATGTTTATATATTTTACTAATGATAATATACCAGTGCAATAGAAAAGTAATTTTTTGAACGATATGTATTACACTGTTGCTTTCAATCAATTTCAAATAGGGTCATAAAAAATTAAAAACTATTTCTAATTATGCAAAAAAAGTGCATCAAATTTTTAATCTGTTTCATTAACACGAATGCAAAAATATTCAATTTTGACTCTTCAAAACAATATAGAAAACACTACTAATTTAAAATCACCAACGAAATTATTTCTCTATAGCTTCAAACAAGTTTTGTTACACAAGACATTACAGAAGAATTTTGTTTTTGTCAAAAGCAAACATCAAGTAACATAAAATTCATGTTTTACTAACCTGGTCATTTTAAATTATATTTTATTTATTACCATATATGTTCACGGTACTATTAAATGGAATCTTTACAAATTAATAAATATTAATTAATTACTTTTCCTTTATAATTTAAAAAGTAAGCTAAAAATGAAAAGATATGTTAAAAATGCTGAATTTCTATTTACCGTCAGATATAACTTTTATTAACAATGAGGTAATCTATTAATTTCTGTAATTAGTTTATGAAGAGATTTAAATATAAAAAATAAGATTCGTAAATAAGACTATTTTACACTTAAGCTTCAAGAAATTTCAAGCATAAATTATGATTTAGAGTTTACCATTAGAATAACATTTCAAACCGTCTCTGTAGGCTATGTACGGCAACTGTTTTAAACACAGACGATTCTCACTCACAATATGTATATGTATTATTCACGACATATGCACAGACATTGCAGTAAAATCTGCTCACATGGATTTGAGCTAAATGAAATCCACGCTGATCGTAGTATATCAAAACCTCAAATTCGAAATATTTCACGTTTAATTGACTTCCACTTTGAATAACTTAGTAAAAACAATCTGTTTCCCATTTAATTAGCTTTAAGAAAATTTTAACACTACACTGAGAGCGATATGCGTATTAATACGCAAGTAGTGATAGGTATGTTCAAACACTTAAGATTGATGCGATATTCATAAGATTTCTTTCCAATTGTGATTTAGTTTCTACACGGTATCAATCAAAATATATCAAAGCCAGGGGGTTTAAAGCTCTGTTTTCTGGGGAAGAAAAACAATGCGAAAGTTACTTAAAGACGTAACTACAACTCGCTGAAATCTTTTATAACTGTGACGGAATATTTTCCCTAAATATAATGATTTATTTCTGAGATAAAGAATCAGTATTACGTACTATTTTTCAAAATAACGAAAACATATTGCTACATATCATGGAAGTGAAATACCGTTATGGGTAGACGTAGGTAACAATACATTGCTATTGGAATGGAACAGTTTGGAACTTAAAATGTTTGCATCATATACTGTTTAGATTCGAAAATTGCCCTAAGTCACCGTTAATTAACGTCCCTTGCAATTATTTAGGACATTATTACATCTTGTTCCGTTATCTGAAGTTATCGAAAGGTAGCATAATATTTTAATCAAAAATTTAAATTTCGGTTGCGTAAAAACTAAAAATTAAGAGCGCATAAAAATTTGAAAGGTTAAAAAAAGTTATCCATTTCGAAGTTATTTTGGTTACAAATCATAATTTTATTTACCTCTGTTTTTTAACTTCTTTCAGTGTAGGTAGCATTCATGCATACTAATAATATTTACAGTATTAAGAGAATTGAGAAAGAGAAAAAATTCCCGTTTATACTTATTTCACATTGCAGCTCGCGGAAATGTCGAGACATATTATTTTGATTAATCATTTAATAAATAATGTTTAGTTTCTAAAATAAGTTTCCATGCAATGAAATATCCAGTTGTGATTATCATTTCACGTTCTAGTCTCTTTACTTCTGAAATCAACATTTGGTTCAGTATTTAAATTCAGCCGATGCTTGGATCCGGTATTTCTCAATTTTTGACACAAATCATAATTGTGGTTTGAACCTAAATGAGATGATTTCCGGTCCTCAGTTTCCTAATTAAATCGTTAATATAAGCAGAAAATTAAGCCATTTTTTTATCAGTTAGTAAAACTAACATTGGTACTAACTATTGATCGCAAGCTTCTTTTTTCCAACAAAGTAGGCAGGAAACTTTAACCATTTACGGAAAATCACACGTCAAAATGCGATACTATTGGAAAACTAAAAGATTAAGGGACTATATAGCTATTCAGTTAAAAAGTCCTTAAATGCATTAGAAGCAAAAATAAATGAAGAATTTTATCTGATTGCGAATAATATCATTTAAAATATTTACTTGCTTTATCCTTGGTTCTCCATCTTGCTATCATCAAATTATTTTGCTTTCACTTGCTATACGATTTCATTTAATTATTATAATACTTTTATTTAATTTATCATTTCTAAACTTATCATTAATTTGACTTACCTGATTAACAGTTACATTTATTTCTTCATGCTTTATTTAATTTTAATGATTCATTACTTATTTTATTTTATTTTATTATTTGTTCACTATATTTGAAGGCCTTCCGTTGGGTTCCGACAATTCAGAGTTTAAAAATTAAGTCCTGCATTAGCCTAATGTTCCTTCGTTTTTCTTGCTTCAGGTTTTAGTTATTCGCAACAGACTTAATCAAATATATAGAAGCACAGGAACGCATTTTGAAATGCGGACTATGTAGAACAAATTTCTGGAGGTATAAATTAAAAACAGTCATTAGCATAATATCTTACGGTGTATTTAACTGAGAAATGTTTTGAAACTGAACATTAAAAGATTTTTTTAATGTTTTGCATAGCCTGGAAGCATATAAGATATTTCTCCCGCCTTCTTGGCATGCCTTCGTGGTTTAGTGGTCAACACGCTCGGCGCGTATTCGAGAGGTCCGTGGTTCGAGTTCCGGGGAGGGCATTGCTCATTTTTCATCTCTCCTGCTTCTAAATTCCTAATGTCTCTACAAGCATAGTCTATTTTGTGCTTATTTCTTATGGATAATATTGCTTAATTTGGGGCATTTAATTATGCCGTAGATATGCCGTTCATATTAATGAACAGACAAAACCTGCTCGTTTGTTTTCTATTCGGTTCATTAAAAAATTGATTTCAAAAACCAAAACTTAGCACAACAAAATGGTTTTTCTATTTAAAGGGAATCCTTCCCATAGCAAGCTTTTACTGCCTACAGATACGATTTTTGTTCCAGCTGAATGCTATATCAAGAACAACGTCCTAAAGATAATCCATATTCTTTACAACATTTGCAAAGAATAACCATAGTTTTCTTTTTTTCTGATGATTAAATAACGTTTTAATTAAAAAAATGGTATTGCTAAAGGGAAGCTTTCCTAATTCTGTGAAAATCATTTTTAGGCATTCACAGATTTCTGTAAAAATTCTAAGCACATGAAAATTTTCTCTTTCATATAGCCCAATCTCGCTTAATTCGAAGACTGTCTAGGAACTAGTCTACTGATTTGAGATATCTGGCTTGGTTTCGACATGAAATGCCAGATTTTGATTCATTAGAAGGGAAACCTCCTGCTTAATGTGCTGAACAGTTCTGATTCTATAACTATGGATATTCCTTAAGAATTTTAACAGAGGTCTTTGATCTCTTTGCTTTTTTTTCCTTCTTCTTTTCACCAGCGTAAATGACCTTTTTTATTAAGTCATAAATAAGTGAACTTTGTGTCGTAAAAGTGTTCCAATGAATGCTAACTTCTCAGTAAAAATTGCTGCCCTCTTTTTTTTCGAAGTATTACAAGAAGAAAAAAGCTCATGTGGCACTCGTAATAAGCAAACAGAAACTAGACCTTGTTACTGAAGCCCATTCAAGCAGCAGTTCTGTCCTTGGTTGGCAACTCCGATTAACTTCGAGATAAACGCAGCGCTTTGAATCCTGCAGTCAGAGTAAATTAGTGAAGAGAAACTTCCTAATTGTATGTGAGTGATTGCACCGGGTAATGCTACTTTAAATAAGAGATCTATTTATGTTTCTTGCATGCTTCTAAGAGGCAATATTTTAAACAAAATCTGTTCCTGCAGCATTCTTAAATAATGAAAATCGCATAAAAACTAGTGGACAAGCACAACAGATGTTATTTCATTTTAAGGTTCACGCATGTCATAAAACACACAGTAGAGAAAATTTTATCCGTATATGTTACAGGAGATTTAAAAGTAGTTTACCATTTCCATGATCAGAAAAAAAAATATTCTGCTTACAGGTCTTATCAAACTGAATCTACAGAGACCATTATATAGTTCAAACTAGGAAACATGAGAAATCAGTTCTGTCCTCTTTGAGATTCAAACCACGGATCCTTCAGCTGATAGAAGGGCATGCTAATTTGTTGTACCACGACAGCATGCAGAGGGGAATATAATAACATCTTACTTTATCTCTTTCTTTTAAAAAGGCGACTGAGAATAGACACGAAATCCAGTCCAAAGAATCTGGGGGTTGACGAATTATTGTCCAGCACATTTTAATGCGATGTGCCGTAGAGAATATTAGGTCTTTTAAAGCGAGCAATATGAAGAATCAGTTGTGCTGTCACCCAAATTTGAACCACGGATCTTCCATTGATTGCTGGATGTGCTTCTCACTTCAGCCACCACAGCACGCATAAAGGATTGAGTTTGTACGTAATCATATTAATTTTAATAAGGATTTATCAATTATTATCTTTTCTTCCCTATGGTGAGACATTTGTTCGTTAAACACCGTCGAGAATAGCCGAACCTACTGGCCATTTAGTCTCATAAGCAAGGACGTTGCGCGAGGTGTGCTATACGGAGTGACTGAGAACAAGGGGAAAGAAAGAGTACACAATATCCAAACTTATACGCTGGATTCGAAGTTAGACTCTTGGATTCGGACTAGCAGTCAGGTTCCGTTAACCACTACACCGTCCAAGTCCAAGGGGGCAAAATTATTTTATGATTCAATTAAGATTTCTGATCCCCACTTAAGTTAATCGGATAAATAATATTCTTCTTACGTATGATTCTTACGTTTTCATGTTTATTGCGATTAGTTTTATTTTGTAATAATTATTCATTCATGGAATTTTCAGTTTTCAGAGATTGCTTTCGAACTATATTAAAAGAACAGAAATTTACCCCTAGACTTGACAGTTTTGCTATAGTAGTAAATTGCTTAACACTAACACTTATAATCAAGGCCCGGATTTTTCCGCACTTTTTTTTTTTTTAGTATTGACTTCTGTTAATGCATTTTTTTAGGTTTTTAGAGCATTTTGGAGACATTTCAGAGCATTTTGATCCCACGAATTCGTTTTTTTCTAGGCAGACATGTCCCATACGCAGAAAACTGATTACGTAATATGTTAGTCCTATCTATCACGATAGGCCTTTTTTCGCAAGTTATGAGTGTCACTTCTAAGAATTTCTCCATACTGACATTTCTTAGCTCTTTAAGAACTTTTGTGCATCTTCAGTTAAATAAGATTACACGCAGAAGGAAAAAAGCTATTCCACAGACTCATTCTTAGAATTGCACAACTCACGGCTTGTACAATACGTTTTCTACAGCAATAAAATTCCCTTTATTAATCCAAAGGTGCAATTTGCCCAGAATGGCTATTTATTTCGTTTTGGCATTTTGCGTCGAATGTCGATTCACTTTTCAAATTGTTGCCACCAAATATTACAGCCCTGCATTATATTTAAAGAAATTAAATAATGAAGAATCTGTGTGAATGTATGTATGTTTCTCGAACAGTGAAAAAACAACGGTACGTAGAGACATCAAATTTTGAATAACGTAGTCCTTCCTTCGAATATGGGCATCTGGAAGCCCAAATTTGGAATTTGTTTTATTAGCTAGTTTATATTTTGTCAAATATTAAAAATTTTTTTATTAACAAACTCAACGATTTCAAAGCGAGCAATAGCAACACTATACAAAGAAAAACATTTTTATATCCAGCATGCGAAACTGTGTATTGGAAATCCTAAAGATATGCTCTTTTAAATGTTTTGCGACATTGCTGTTGAATTTAATTTTATGGTTTAAGTGAGAAGAATATGATATTTAATAAGTAAAGGTAACACACAAGATGTTAAAAAACGCCCCCGTGGACGTAATATAAAATCTGAAAAGCTTTCAGATTTTTATTTTTTTTAATTATTTTTTTAGCTCATCTGGTATAGTCTGTCGTCTGTAAGGTCACGAATTATCTCGGATCTTTAACATTTTTAAAAAGACTATCGGA
>KK117571.1:61183-93167 GCA_000611955.2 Stegodyphus mimosarum | reverse complement strand
GGTTTGACGACGATACTTTTCGGAAGAAAAGTAAAATTCAAGTGACAGACATGTGTAATTATTTGGGTTTTAATCCATTTGTCAATGTTTGTCAATTTTGTCCTTTTTTACATTATTATATTTTTATTTTAGGGGGACTCTTTTAAATTTTCTAAGATCATTTTTTTTTTTCATTTTAAGTACATTTTCCGCTCCTTTATTAAGGACGTTTTCAGTGAATTTTCGAAGTAATCAAAATCCAGACCTTGCTTGTAACAAGACTGGTAATCAATCACAAGACCGTGAATTTAAGCTCCGAATACTTCATTCCATTCCATCTTTTTTTTTTAATGTTTGTAAGCATTTTAAGTTTTACTAACGTTTATTTTATTTTAAATCCTTACTATCCTTTCTTATTTTCCATTTCCGACCAGAATAAGCTCAAATAGATTTAGTGTATGGAAATGAGGTTGCAAACTTTAGAAGTTTTTAAGACATGGCTTTTAGCCAACAGGGAAGTGAAAGAGAGATTTCTCGCGGCCTTTACTACGCGTGTAATTTTCGTTGTCTGCCTTTAAGGCCAGACTTTAGTTCTTGCTGATATTTGAAGACGTATTGTAATCTTTGCATCCTGCTCACTACATACGTAGTATTAAAGGGCCAATTTTCGCGTTACGATTCTCTGTAAAGCATCTTAGTTCTTATTTAGTTAAGTTAGTGCATTTTCTTATTTTCTACGTTTTAGACCAAAAGTATTGGTCTTTGTATCCCAAAGCGCGGGAGCGCTTGTACTCTGTGAGAATAAAGGTTAAAATTTAACCCTCCTTATCTTTGTTTTATCTTTTACACACGCACGAACATAGCTTTGAGTAAGCTCCCTGTTCTGACTCAGGACTCCAGTTATGTTTGCAAAATCAACTAGAAAAAACAGTAGTCCTGACATGTTCAGTAATATTGGATAAAGCTAAATCCAAATAATTCTGCAGGGAAATTTAAAGAAATATTCATAAATTTAAGTCATTTATGTGTAGTTGTTACGCTTAGAACGTTTAAGCACAAAACGTAGAATATTCCAATCCTAAAAGGTAATATGCTTGCTTTTAAAAGTGTAAGTAAGCTAAATATTATTTGATAGCTCAAAACAAATCAAATCTCGGTCTTTTTAATACTTTATTGTGTTTGAAATATGTATCGTTTAATCAGAATTAATGATACATCAGACATAGTACAAGCAGAATTTCAAACTAAGCCTAAATCATAGCTTCCCTCCACCATTACTTGATATAGAATTTTAAGAAAAAAAATCACGTAATGATTATTTGATTAAAGGTTGAAACGAAAAATTATCCGAATTTGAGGTTCTAAGGCTTATATCTTACTTATTGCTTTTTCATTCACGAAAAATATACCAGAAATCGAACACTTAGTATAGTCTATTTATTATTATTATTATTATTGATGCCCAAGGCGAAGGGATCTTAGTTAGAGATCTCTGGTTTCCATTTTCCACTGTTTCAACATACGAGGTCTTTCAAATGCGTGTATCAGATGACCAAACATGAGAAAAAAGTTATCTTCAAATTCGACGAAGCATTACGCATAGATATAAGCATTGTATACTTTCAGAAAAATGAAATGAGCTTTATCGCGCATTTTTCAGATAAAGTACTCAGTTAACACCCATTAAAGTAAGATCATGCCCAATGTGGAATTTTCAAGGATTTTAGCTAAGCAATTTCATTGTTTTCTTCAACTACTTCCGTCTTAAAAAATATGTGTGCTTCTATGCATTTCACTATACATAATTGTTTAAGACACTAAACGGAAAATTTTAAGCTCATTTGTTTATGATCTTGCAGTACAATATTTATTCTTACCTGAGCAAGTAATAATAGCAAAGTATAATTGGGAGAGAAATCCTTAAGGAAATAGGAAATTTTATTTTTTACTAACTCTGCGACGTGCGTGTCCTTTAGCTGTTGTGAATATCTCTTCACGTATAATGTGTCTGCTTTTAAGTACCCGATTGTTGTTTCCTTCAAAAGAAAGGTTATTTTATTCTTATTTCAGGTTTACAGCATTATTTATTGATACAATCAATATTTTAGTTTCGACAGAAATAAAAAATGATGAAGGCCGTTTAATAGGATTTAATAAATCAAACGAATTTCCCGAGTTTCAATTGAATTTAAGAGAAGGATTTCTTATTGCCAAAGAGACTTAAAATTTAAGATTTGAAAGACTAACACTACCTTTCTTCCTTTATATATTTCGACATTGGTACAATAACTGGACACAGTATAGAATGTAGTAAGGTCTTAACTGAAAGCAATGCAAACACTCAATGATTGTTTTAGAATAATTTTAATCATAGATAATAATAATTTCAGTCTGCAGAAGTTTAAGAACTAGATTCGTTCATCAGCTTTATTTAGTATTACAATTTCTTCTAGCCTTGTGAGCTCCTTCTATAAAAAGTTTTAGGTAAAAAAACGTTTTGTGACTAATTTTTGTAATTTTAATCATAGCTATGTTTATAAGCGGCAAAGCAAAAAAATGCTGTTCAATTCAAAGCCTTCGGAAAACATTTTCCTGCCAGATAGCAAACGTTTATGAATCTTCTACACTACATAGTTATTTACCCAATTCTAAATTAGTTAAATAGTTACCCAGTTCTAAATTCTGATAATCTGGTTAGCTATAGGAAGATATCGTGTTTTCTCTTATGCGTAATGTAAAAATGAAACCACTTGCTTTAGAAAATCTGCCACGAAGGCGTCCCTTTTTTTAGGCAGATAGCTCGCGTGAGTTGTCTTAATTAATTACTAAATCGGCATCTATCACCCCACGGTTAGTTTCAAACTCAAAACCGAATTTAACTCGTAAGCTTTAATCCTAAAGTGTTTCTAGGATTATCAGCTATCTTTTTAATAATCTGAAATCTGCTAACTTTTTATGAAGATTCAAAAATCTAATCTAAGCCTCGGCAACCTATGACCCGCAGGTCAACGAGTGACCCATTTCATAATTTCAAGTGACCCACTTAAATTCCGAAAATAAAGTATAATATATAAAAATAAATTATAAAACATAAATTGACTTTAACACTTGAAGAATTGAAAAATACACAAAGGAATAAACTGAAAATAAATAATAACAATAATTTTTTCGTTTCATTAGAAAGTTGCAGTAACGAACATGCGTTTTTAAAAATTGTAACGTAATTTCAAAGAGAAATCGATACATTTGGCAGCGATCCGTAATCATAGTTCCAAGAAAGTGGCTTTACCATTTTGTCCGCATTTGGTTAAACTTACAAGTGCGAGTAAATACGAGAAATTTGTTTTAAGTAAGAACAGGAGTTTTAAGTAGTAACAGGAGTAACAGGAGGAGGTAGAAGTGCCGAAAATTCTGATGCTTGTATTCATCTTGAGATAATTAACTATAAGCTAGACTTGACTAAATTGATGACACAAGTTCAGCATCATGGGAAGTCATTGATATCAAAGATAGAAATAAAGTTTATTCGATTATATTTGTTTATGTAACAATTAGTTTTATAGTTTTAATTTTTATACTTAAAGTTTAAAATATATTGTAACTACTTTCTGAATGAAATTTGTCTTGTTATTCACCAAAAAGCCTGTTTTAAAGTGAAAACACCACTGACTCCAAACGTCTTACACACATATTGGTTGGTACTGACCCGCAGCCAATAATAGTTGCTGTCGCCTAATCTAATTAATAACTGAACAGTGCTTTCTGCCTCTTGATGAAAAGCTTATTTTTAAGAACATAACTTTTGTTTTACAGAATCCTTAGAATCGGTTCAATTTTTGTAGAACCTCAATAATAATTAGATGATTAATAATCTGCAAATTAAATAATGCATTTAAAAGAGTTTAGTTTTTTTGGCTATGAAACGTTCGGTTTATGTTAACGAAAGTGTACTAAAAGTTTATGGCCAAGATGCTTGAAATTAAATTTAACGGGTGAATTATCGGTGTGCGAATTTAGGTTAAAGACGTTTAGCGCACAAAGTTTTAAGCAACATGTTCTTCACACATCGCTAAGAAATGTTCTTCTACGACTTTTTTCTAAGATAATTATTCTCTGTCCTCAATAGATTTAAAACATATTAATCGTTATTTTATTAATTTTTCAAACCTACTGAGGAATGACACCTTTCCTAAATGCAATTTAAGTGTAAATACTTAAGTAGAAAAAAGAGCAAATTTTCATAAAATCTCATTTGTCATTTTCAAATAGTTTTCAGGAATATTTCTTTCTTTCAATAACAATTAAAATACATAATATTTCATCTATGCATCTAAAATCCAAATTGCAGTTTTAAAGGGGTATGCTATTAAAAACCTACAAAAGAGTGAGATTTAAGATAAGGGTAAACATCAACTCCTTTATTTTTAACCTGTACTGAAATTGAACCGCTTAAGTGATATCCATATGTACGAGAGTAAATTAATCTAAATTTAATCGAGTCTTAATTATTAAACCTAGATACGAAAAAAAAGATTTAGGATCAGTACTTATAAACGCAAACGAAGACCTATCATCACCATTTGCCCTATCCATTTCTTAAGATCACGCATATAAGATTTACCGGTTTTTGTTAATTAACCAGTTATTATGATTTGAACTTCTTTCCGTAGCCCTAACCAGAATGCAGGTTAGTTGCTGTATACATTAGCCAAGGGTTTGAATATTTTAGAGCTTCCGGCAGCATTGCCTTGCAGTTAATGTACTATCACAAGCTATGCCAAGGTTATTCCGGCTTTAGTATCTGGCTAACCAGTGTTTAAAATAAGCGCCGATATTTATCTTGAGCCAGCTTAAGCAGTATATTTTATGTGCAGTCTTAAACTACGTTACTTACATTGAAATTAACTTCATCTTAAGTTACGTTAAATACCCTCAAGTAGATGAGATTCGTCTGTAGCACACGTAGTGCTTTCTGTCCATTTTAGGAATAAAATAAAAGTTTATTTTAATCCGCTTACTACTTAATCATTTTCCTCGACTAAAACGATGATTTACTTCCTAGTCTAATACTGTCTGCAAGATAAATTCTAGCCACAGCAGAAACCTAAGGACTTAAAACAGATGATTAAAGGCAAAGGAGAAAAAAATTAAATATACATAAACGACCTACCGTTATAAACTATTCGTGTGAAGAAAATGAATTCGCATGAATATATTAAAGGACTGAATCCAGATGATCTGCCAATCATAAATACTTACTATAACGACACTTAGTTTGACTTTCAATTTTTTACATTGCACGTTTTGCATAACAGATGTATATATTTTAAAAAAGCTTTGTTTATTTTTCAAATACATTAATGAATTTTTGTGTACTTCCTTATGATTATTTTACATTATTTCTTCCTTACTATATAATATAGCTTTATATAAATAAACAATTAATTATAATTTTTTAATAATTCCTTTGCAATCAACGGCATCTTCATCATGCCGATCAATTATTCGGCTATCAACCCCCAATCATTAAAATTTCATCGACACCCAGGAGCTCAATACCGACCCCGCTAGGAATCTCTAAGTTTAAAGATTTACTTAATTAGTGCCTTTAGCGCTGTGGTCATTCAATTCCTTCCTCGTTTAAATCACACGGTGAATTTTAAACACAGGCTAGTGATATTAAAGTTATTATAATAAAATCTGTACGAGTTGCATACTCCATCTAATAGCAGCTATATTCAAAACTATTTAATTGTGATAACTGATCTTAACTTTCTTGAACAGGCCATTAAAAATGTTCATTTGTTATGACATAAATAAATAATTTAACCTATTTACCGAAACACGATTATTTTATCAGCTAAACCAAGCTCTAGGCAAAATTTTCTGTTACTCAATTTATTACCATTCATGCAGTGAATTTAACTAATAGTTAACGTGTGACTATATAAAATCGAGTAACCTAGTAATACGCGTTTGAGTGAAAGATTCAAGGACTCATTCTACTAGTTTCTCCTTACGGTTTTGAGATAAAAGAAATATAAATTAGTTTTAACCTGCAAAATATTAAATTCGGTTTTATTAAGTTAAAACATTAATGGTTTGAGTTGTAATATAACTCTAACTAAAATTTGATTTTCCATCGATTTAATCTTATTTATGAAGGATTTTATTTATTAATGGCATATTAATGATGCCTTTAACAGCCCACTGTAGAAATTAAGAGATTAATTATCATTACAATGCAAAATTAGTTTTCATTATCTTTCACTTTATTATAAACACAGAATCCATTCAACACAGTCTGGTTAACTCTGAAGGCTTCACAAATATAAACATGATGAAATTCGTAGTAGGACGAATATTCGCTAGTAGAATGAATACATCATTCACTGTTTGTTGTGGTACGGTGAATAGTTATTGAGAAAATCCTCATTCCTTCAGTTTCAGAGAAAGCTAAATACGAAGTAAATGATAGATGAGTTTTGTTATTTTAAAATTTTTATCACATAAATTTTAAAATGATTTTAGCATAAGCGTATTGTCCATTCTCACGTTTAGAAGATAAAAGTATTGCCCACTTTCACCTGTAGAAGGCGTAAATCGTCGCACCTTCTAGCGGTGAGAGTGAAACACTATATGATGTTATTTTCGAAAAACATCACATTGTTTTAAGAAGGCATGAGATGAATTTGAGGTTCTTTTTTTCAAAACACGATGCTGTGAAAAAAGGTTTTGAAGTAATTTTTCGTCTTAGCTTTCCTCTCACTGTTATTCGATGATAATAACCTTGATTGAGCTTCCGCAGTGCATCAGGAGATTGTGACCACTCTGTGTTAGCTTCCCTTTCTCAATTGCAGATTTATCTATACTTCTTTTGCGGTATATTAGACAAATGAACCAACAACTTTTTTTTATTTGATAACGCAGGCAATATTTTCTTTTATGAATTTTTAAAAGGCACTATAAAATCTTTGATTATATTTCTGTGTCTCTCTTTGCACTTTCTACAGTGAGATGTTCATGCAGAGTCTCTTGGGTTTCGCTAATGGAAATAAAAAATTAATCTCTTGCAAAGCTTTTTAGCACTTAAGAGAAACAGAAGTTTACATCTGGGCAAGACATTTATTGCAACAAATGATGAAATGTCCTTATTTCGGTTGTTTATTATACAGGAAGGAAGTACACAGTCAAGGACTCAAAAGTGCTTAAATTTGTACCCATTGTTTATAAAATTAAGGAAATGTTTTTCCTGTTACTGTCCCTACAATTTACATTACTAACTTACTTAAGGAAGTTTTTGAAATAAAATGCACGTGTTTGGAATTTTACGTTATAAATGCAATAATTACATTTAATTCAAACGAGAAAAGATCTATGATTTTATCGACTTTTTATCACTATGAATTCAACCTCCATTTGCATTTGATAACAATCTTCATTTATTTTACCTCTTGATAACCTTTCACTTAAGGCACGGGCCAATATTTAACAGCAGCTAACTTCTGCATCAAGAACGGTAAAAGACTAGAGAAAACAGTATTTAAATATTATTAAGAAACCTTCAAAAACACGGGTGGGAAGATGCGAGAGCCATTCGATGAAACAAAAGTTGCAAACCTCGTCAAAATCATTTAATCATCGCTTATGTTTCTTTACCCTTTATTCAAAGAATCTTTAAAGTTGAAAAACAATTCAAAAGTTCAAACTCGACTGCAGTATTTTTTGCTTTTGATTTCAAAGCTGGGTGGAGAACTAGTTTTCCCATGAAAGAAGCGTTTAAATGTCTTTAAGTACGCTGTTATTAACGCTTTCATAATATTTTACAAATTATAATCTTTTGCCCAACAAACTGAATGAAAAAGTATTTTGTAATTTTAAAGTTTAATTTTTTTAGTTCTAGGTCCGTACTTCTGTTCGAAATCTAATTAGCTTTCAATAAATCTATTTTATAATACACTTCACTTACATTTATTTTAACTAAAACAATTTTTTCCATCCCAGCTTAATGCTTATATAATGGAAGATTCAAAGTAAAATTGCATAACACCACTTTCAGGAAAATTGAGGTAAATTTGTATGTTGGAAGTAAAAAACATTCAGTGTTTCAAATTACTAATTTATAAATTTCGTTTATAAATTACAGAAGTAAGTTTAGATGTAGAACACTTCTCTCTCTTCTTTCTCCATAAAGCAATAAATAAACAAATCGATTGGTTCATGAAAAGGACTGATTTCAGACAAACGTATCTTGAATGGCGTGGAGTCCATGTCTTGAATAGGGTAAGTAAAGAGCTGAGAGTGAAAAGTATTAATTATGATGTTTTCATATGGAATCCATCCAGCATTTCAAATCCCAAGGTAAGGAAGCATATAAGACCTAAAATGCACTCATACTGAAAGCGCTCTCGGTATAGAAGATAAAGATGAGGACGAATACAATACAGAATTAATTTTTTTCAGTGCAGCAAAAGATAATAATATTTCTATACATAAGTCAGATACTGAAAACAAAGGGTGACGGTTCCCAGAAAGCAACATTTTGTATGAAATATGTGAAGCAAAATGCAGAAAATTTCAAAGAATTGGCAGTATACTCTGAATCTTATGGAAAGCAAAATAGGAAATATAAATTGTTTCCATGTTTAAATTAAAACAGAACCCAAACATGTAAGTAACAGACTACAAAGCCATTTCTCCAGGGCAATATTAACTGTTCTTAAAATATGGACTTAAGCTTGACTGGATTAGACAGCGGGATATGTTTATTAACCTGATAACTCTACGAGAACGAAAAACGAAAGTGATTTTCGTTGTACTGGATAATGTAGGTAGAATTTTTTATGTCAATCAAAGAGTCCTTTACAGTGTAGATAAATTCAGGGTTTTAGAGCAGAAAATAGTAATAACCCAGCGGCATTCGAACCACGGATTATCTAATTGCCAGCAGGATATGCTGAGCGCTTACATTACAGCAGCATGAAATACGATGAGGACGACTGGTGAAAGCCACGAGGTCCAATCCAAATGGTGATGAGTTCATCATGCTTTTATGTTTGGGGAGAAAGACTTATTAAGTTTTTTATGAGTCCGGAAAAGTGAGCAATCAACTACGTTTTTGGCCAGGATTCGAGCCACATATATTTCCTTTTCCAGCTGGATGTGCTAACCACTTACACCACAGAATCAGTCACATGAGGAATGTGATAATGCCTTACAACGGTATCACAGTTTCCTTACAACAGTACCGCAGTTACACACTAATGAGTATCAATTATAATGGCTAAAACTCAGATGGATGTGACTTAATAGGATCACAGCATGTACTATGAAATTTAAAGTGTTTACAGCACAAATAACAAATTTCATGAGACGGATTTCCGCAAACGAGTTAGATTTTTTCCAAAAACTAACAGTACTGAAACAGAAAACACCAAGCAAGGCCAGACATAATGCGACCCTTGTCAGAGAAAAAGACCATGCTGTGTCTTCTTAAATATATTTTTTCACTACGGTATTTATATTTTAAAACTTCCCAATTTGTTTTGCTCGTCTTTCACAAGATACACGTCTTTCACAGATATATGATGAAGTAAATGATGATATACATTTTGTTAATTTACCTAAAGTTGAGAGTAATGGGTGAACACTGGTAGCTCAACTTAGGTTCGATTCCAAGCGAATGGACTGGCTGCACGAGCGTTTTCGTGGTTTTCCTCGTGCATAACGTGGATACGAGCCAGTTTTCCTTAGAAAGTCCTCCACGAAGGCATCATTACTCTTAGGAAAATAGCCTTAGAGTGCTCTGTCATTATCATATAAATCGAATCAAGTTGAATGAATTCTTGCTCTAAAATTTTTAGTTTAAGCACTGAACACTTAAATATTTAGTTTTAACTCCGAGTTTTAGAGCTATTTGCAGTTACATAATGTATTGCGGCATCTCTCGAAAAGTTCAGTGCATAAACCAAGAAAATTCATACTTTTTCTATTAATAGCGTATTTACTATTTTCTATTAATAGTGTCGTTTTCTTCTTGCAAACTTTAAAAATAATGAGAATGCCAAAAATGTTTTAGTAACATGAAACATGACATCTGAGTTCCTATTGTCACAAAAAAGGTCACTAAATATGTTTTAATATTTTTTCCTCATTTTTAATGACAGCAGCATTTTATTAAAATTTTCTAAATGGTAAACTGCTTGCACTATAAATTTCTCAGGTTAACTAATGTAAGACGTCTCATTCAATAAGAATATTAATCAGAGACAAGGAAATATGCTTGAAGTTCTGGCGTATAAAATGCGCGATCAATGTTTTTATGTGTGCCATGCGTGTTAAAGATTTAATACATTAAAACAAAATAAAACATCATCAATTGATTACTTTCTTTGAAATTAAGTTAACATACTTTGCAACAAAATTTTATTACTAATTCGCAGAAAAACAACTTTTATACAGCTTCGGTGACAAAGCTCAATTTCGTGGGCGTCTTTAGCATTTAGTTTGCAGATATTTAATCGCATTATTTCAATGAAAAATAAAGTTACAAACACACGGAAACGTTCTATAATGCACTTTCAGTTCTATGAATGCGTAGAAACTAGAAAGAAAAAAATCATAAAATTGAGGCTTCGTAACTGGAAATGCCATTTAAATAACTTAAACAATTCAATTCAGCATGATAATTCGTAGAAACGACAGTTCATTAACGTACATTTGCCAAATAATTTCGTTAAGTCAGAACCAGTTTAGAGTTAAATCTCTCCATTAATATAAAACCTATTATCTTCTTCTTTGACCCGCAGTGTACAAGCGGAATAATCTTTAAGGTTTGAAATTTTGTTCAGGCAACCTATGTTCCGTTATTTCTAAAACTTAACGCATTATCCTTGCGCATTTAAACCTAATTTACAAGTGCTCTTCAAGTTATGGAAACATTCCGGGTGAGTATGGTGCTACATATATTAACAAGCAATAAGGTGAGAAACATGGTTTTAAAAATTTTGTTTCCTTTAATTAGTAAAAAATAGTGAATAAGAAAACTTTTTATATCATTAAAGGAATGGAGAGACATTAAATATCTTTCTTGCAGTGTTTTCCATTTTTAGAGCCTCTATCATCCTATTAAACTTTCACACATTTGGCGAAGCTAAAAAACTAATTACACTAATTTTGTTATTTCAAAAATGATTAAATTGAAAATGGATACTTGTGATATACGCACAAATTACTGAAGATAGCTGATGTTTTTACGTTTAACAACCATCCTAAAATGAATGAAAATTCATATGAGGTGCCGTAACATCATACTTTTTTCGCTGTCTTATCACAAGTGTTTTTGGTTGCCCTAATGGTACAGTTATTCAAGTCTGTTCAATTTCCAAAAGCTTGAATTTCTGAGGATTTCTTCTGTATCAAATAAACACAAAACAGCTTCCTACACGAAATCTTCTCTCCTCATGAGGTAGATAGGTCTCGAATGATTTACCATAATTAATTAACCGATCAGTCGCAGTTTCAGGCCTTAGCTTTGCATAATATTTCAAGTTTATTTACATTACATACATATTTTGCACCTGCCTTTTGTGACAAAGAATGATTTTTTTTCAAGAAAATTATTGGCTGTGGAGGGAGGAGGAACAGAACTAATAAGTTTCCATATATCAGGAAAAATAAAAAATCCCGCATTTGAAAACTATTGTTTACAAAGCAGCAAATTTTGTGGACGCAAAATAAATGGCAACAATGGCTTTGATGAATTCGAGTTCTTGTTAATTTCTTATATCTAGTCCCAAAGTAATTACTTTATTTCATTTTTTAGAAATTGATTGTAATTTGTTTAACAAAATATCACTTAGCAACAGTTTAAAATATTTGCATGTTTCACAGAGAAATGAAACATGACTGAATATTGACCGACTTCCTGTGGTTGTAATAATTTGCATGCTTACCAGGAGTTTTCCCATTATTTTGATTTATTTGCATTTTGCTTTCAAAATTTGAAATCAATACTATAGAACCTCGAATAAACATAAACCTAATAACTAGAATCTATACGGCATATTCTAAAAAGCTCCTCGAATTAGCTTATGCCGATTGCCAATTTACTTTTAATCAAGAGTAAACTGAATGACAGACATTGTAGAGAAAATTTTAATGCAAAAGTCTTTGCTTTTTAAATCCATCCCTAAAAATGTAGACGAAACGCTTTTTTAATACTAAATAGTAATTTTCATTTCCTTCAAAGTATTTTATGAAAAAGTCTGAATAGTTCTTTACTTAAGAGCTTAAGAGCTAGGACGAACTGCATAACAACCACTTTTAATAATAATTGAAGCAATATGTGATTCAAATGCATAGAAAGTTGGAAATGGGAACTTGCTTAATGTTTTAAACACTTTTAAGAGGAAATAAAATGCTGTACATAATTTTGACTACAACTTCTTCAGTACATACTAAATCATCTGGGTTAATTTTCTACATGATTTGTTAACACAACAAGATGATTAACACATTTAGATGTATTTTCCTTCGTCGTTTTTACGGAGCTGTTTTTAACAACACGTGTGTAAGTCAGTGGCCTACAGCTAAATTAAGACGATTTGAGAAGGCCCTGAATTTTGAAATTAAGGGTAGCATCTACGGAAGTTTTTGCCTTCATAGTCTCCTTATAAAAGTAGACATAAATTTTACTTGACCACGATCTTAAAAATACGAATTTGACATGACATTGGCTGTAAGCTTGAAAAAAGATTTAAATAACATAAAAGCATTTTGGCAATATTGGAATTATTTCAGAACAAGGTACTATAAACTCATAAATTAAGTGGACAGTAAAAATATATTGAAAGACATAAAAATTAAAAACGGAAAAAAAAAAAAAAAAAAAGAAAGAAAGAAAGAAAAAAGCCAAAACTCGGAATGTGAGAATAAAAAATACTTAAATATTGAATTTTGAAAGCGGCTTTAAACCTTTATTGGGCACATTCATAACTTTCAAGAATGTCTTTATACATTACTGAGTTAAAAAACTACTTGTTTCTTAATCAAGTAACCTTTTTAAATTAACATGTTTGTAAGATTATTTTGCACACATAATAATCTCCAAACTCTTTCAAAACATTTTATTATAAAATTCCTCTTATTTTATTAATTTTTTGTCAATTTCGAACAAAACTTGCGGTTTCAATTCATTGGCAAGTTTTCTTAGTCATTAAAATATTTCTTGCCTTTTCTTTCCCTTCATTCGCTTATAAATTAAATTGCTTTTTCATACAATCCTTTAGCTAACATAAAGTCATTTTAAAACTCTACTGTAGAATAAAATCTTCGCAATTTCTCTAGTATTAATCTTTACCTTAATACTTTTAAGAACGATTCGCATTTAAAGGCAAGTCTGAAAACTGTGCTTCTATCAACTTAACAAAGTTATATATCTGGACTGTTATAGTACCAGCGCTGTTGATTAGAACAAAATTACTTCTTTAAAGTATAACGCTGTCGCAAGGTATTTATCATTCAAAAAGAAATATTCATTAATTTATATATTTATTTTACGTGATAACTGAAAAAAATCTAAAATTTCATTCGTATTATTCAGAAAACCGTACTCACATAACTATAAATTAAAAAAAATTTCCATTTGAAGAAAATTAATCAAGTAAATAAATTATATTAAATAATGCAAAAAATAAAACGCAAGTTATGGAAGTAAAGAATACTTTGGAAACTATGACTTTATGCCCTTATTCTTTTAAAAATTCGCGCACTAATTTATGAGGGATTTCGTAGTGTATGTTAAACTAAATAAATTATGAAATTGTTTACCTTTAAATCTTAAAATACATAGAGCACGGATAACCGCACAAAACACGAAAATAGCCTCGTACAATTACATTAAAATTACGCAAACATTTCTTCGATCCGCAGAGACTCTTTTTAAAACTACTAGTGCATAACAAACATATGTACTTTTTTTTTTTAATAAAGACGCCCAGACTTTTGACCGCCGTCATGCAGGCGTCGAGAAGTGTTCCTTACCTCTCTTTCCAACAAACGTTTGTCCGGTTGATCGCATTCAGTAGGCCGCGGCAGTTCAGTCATTTCGCGGAGATCCAAAGTCCTGTCACCTCGATCGTTGTTCATGTTTGGATTAGGATCCCCCTTGTTCGTTCGCTGCCTGAGAGCTAGAAACTTTCGCACTGCCCACATACTTCTTGGGCTGCCATCTTCTCCATGTCACTGAAGGCTACGAGTTCTTACTTAATTTTATCCGCCTCCTTTCCTCGCAATGGACTCCTCCACACGTCAGGACCAGTCTTCTCGCCGAATTGTTTTTTCCCCCCTAACATCGCCGCAACATACTACGTGATGATGAGTGATCTCCGATCTCCCTTTCTTACCTTACTTTTCTTCCCTCATAAACTTTCGTAACTTGGTTTTCCTTTCCGTTACGGTATTCCTGAAGCGAGTGGAAAAGATAAGAGATTTTTAAAAAATTCCCTTGACTTACAGAGCGGAATGTTTTTCTCTTAAAAATTTGTTTGCAAAACAGTTCTTAATCTAAAATAGGATACGCCTTCATTTCAGTTAAGAAAAGAAAAGTTTACTGTCTAATTTTTACTTGCTGAAATGATTTCCTCTGTTTTATCATTATAAATTAAAATGCGAAAGAACTGCTCTCAAAAGTACTGCATCTTTTTGTGTTAGTTTTTCTGAACAACAGAATCCTTCAATTACCTTATACAACAGTTTGTTCACCTAGCAAAATTTTGAAAGAGGGAATGGAAAGAAGCCTAGACCTTGAATGTCGGATAATTAAGGCTGAACTTTACACTAACTGATGCAGGTTTCTTAAGTAAAATGTTATGGATCAAATTTATAACATCCAAAAATAATTAGAAACACTTTTGATCAACCAGTTTTAAGAATTTAATCTTAACACACAATTTTAAGTTCAAACTGAAATAATGAAAACCCGTCAAGTAGAAAAATATTTGTTTTATTATGCAAGGCAAAGACACGTTCCTGTATAAGAACGTTGGTTAAAATACTTTAAGCAAAGCATGCTCAACATTGAAGAGCATGCTTTAGTTCTGGAACATTTAGTTCTAAAGCATTTTTCTATTTTTAGCAGGAAAAATAATAAATAATGCTTAAAACGGATATTTTTGCACTACACGATAGTTCAAAATCAAACTAATGCATTATTAATTTATGAATAAAATACTGATGATAAAATAATTTCCTCCTATTTTCTTACCATTAATAAAAATATTTGAAAAGCTACTGAAATAGAAGCATGTATCTGTGAAAATCAGATACGTTGATAGTGATTCATAATTTATACCAATGTAATATCAAAAACTACTTAATCCAGTTATTTCCAAAGTGTGGATCGGGATGCAGTTTTTGGTAGAGCGCGAAAAGTTCTCTTTTCCTTCTCTACTGAATACTTATATATATTTATTTAACGTTAATAATTTATTGATAATTATTAATGGACTACTTTTACTTATAGGCTACCCGAGTAGTCCATGAAAGCCGTCTGGGTGCCCTGTCCTGCTGTCACCTCTTACTTATAGGCAGTTACTTGTCCTTATTTCATTACTGCAAGGTTTTCTTTCAGACACCTCTGTAGTATACTTTCTCCCTCCTCTTTACTGACTGCCTTCGCGGTGTAATTGGAAACACGTTCCAGCTAGCAATCGGAGGTCCAGAGTTCGAATCCGCGCGGGGACATGGCACATTTTTCATGCTTCCTTCTTCTAGAAACCTAATGACGCTACATCACTCTCCCTCATTCTTCACAGTAGTTACATCTATGTGGATCGCCGTATGTTGCAACTTTACACAAATGCCTCAGCTATAAAAAGCCTTCACTGGCTTAATCTACAAACCTGGCATTCTGTATTTTTATTTACAAACATATGTAAAATATTCCTAAAGGCATTTGATCAGTAATTTTTATTTTGGTGTAGTACTTTTCATAAAGAGCGGGAAGGGGAAGGAAGGAATCGAGAGGAACCAAATATAGCTTCTAAATGTAGCTGTTATTCTGCAGTTTTTAATTAAGTTCTGAAATCACACTTATTTATAAATTTCACTCTCTTTACAGTCTGAAGCAGTGGTGTTTCCCTTTCTCCTTGCCCTTAAGAATGTTTCGGCACATTTTTTTTTACCCTTAGGGGCAGAAGGAAATCGTAGCACGTATTGCATCACATAAACGTTCAGCATTCGCGCAATAGAAAAAATATGTGATTGTTAATGTAACTTGGATAGTAGTTCTAGAAAACACTAAATTCTTGAAATATGACAGCCTAATTTATTCCTAATTTCAAAATTTTAAACAAATATCTCCTCTTCTCATTCTATACTATGTTATACTATCCTTTCAGGTGTAAAACTTCTATGTAACTAATGAGAAATTTGTTGATTGACTTCTGAAAATTTTTCAGACTGCCAGAGTTCTCATAGTAACTGTAACAACAGTTTAGCATAAAACTAAACAAAAATTCAAATAAATCACATAAAACAATTATTCTTGCAATGGCTAGTGGCTATAACTGCAAAACAAAGTTCGTTTGCCTTGTATTCCATTCGTGGCGGTTGAATTTAATGGCCGCAAAAAGTTTTGAGTTTTTGATACCATGCGAGACATAAACACATGTTCATTTCCCTTAGATAGTCCTTTAGGAATGCTCTTCTTGTCACAGGCAGATATCCCTAGTGTCTTTTGCCATAATCAAGCAAAGCGTAGAGCTGATAACACTAGAGTCATAAATCTCAAATATTTAAACAGAGATCAAGTTCGGAACACTTCGGGCAGGCGTAAAACAAAAGCTGAATGAGATTAAATCGAATAGAAATTTAATGGTCTAAATAAGAATACATGAAATAATGAAATACAGGAAATTACAAGAAGCGTCAAGAACTGAGACTTAAGTTCACTTCCTTTTAAGATATGCTTGAAAAAAGAAACAAAGACCTTTCAAATAATTCCTCTGGAAAAGCGCCGAAGGACGTATTTTATTGGCTGGGGATCAATCTGCTAATTACAAGAACTCTGATTTCAGAGAGGCAGTTTTGCAAAGGTGATTCGTGAGTGCCTGAGTAATTTTCAAAAAACATTTTAAGACACCCAACTAATGCATTGTGCTGTTTATGTGTTAAAAAAAAAAAAAAAAAAAAATTGAAGGTAAATAATTTATAAAACTAAAGTGTGAAAAAGACCGGAACTAGATTACAAATCTCAATCTTCTTTACTATAGCAATACTGGTCACATGTGTTGCCATCTACCTGTGACTACGAAAATTACAAATCATTTTATACTTCTAATTTATATGCCATTTCTGTGTAAACTTCGAGAATGATTTATAAATGATGTTTCTTTGAATATGTGCTGTTTATTATTAAAAAATTCTGAGAATAGGAAAGGGACAAAATAAAAAATTAATGGTTTATTTTCCTTTCTACCCTTCCTGAACTGAGTTTTTTCAAATGAAGTTAATAAATGAGGTTGTTTGATTACTGATTATGGCAACACACGCAAGTTAGATTGATTTCTGAATAAAGCATGAAGGGAAAAGGTCCCCTTTTCAGCCCTGACTTTTCTATTATTTTATTGTTGTTGTTTTTTTTCGTCATTACTCCTATTACTGCAGATATCTGTTCCCACAACTAATAGTTCCTTTTTAACTCATTCTTATTATTAATAGTAAAATAAAGAAGCAGCGCTCTTAATTTTTGAATGAATTCCAATGTAAACATAAAAAGATTTACTTTTTATTTGTAAACATAAGCCTGATTTCTACACTTATTCAAGAAATGAAGCAAATTTTAATGGCTAATGGAAACAGCAAAAGTTGAATCAATTCGTTTAAAACTTTCGATTTGTAATATACTGAACGTAAATAATGCAGCTAAGTATTTTATTTCCATTCAGAATGAAATTTGCGATTAATTTTTGTTACCCTACCTGTTGCACCTTTTTTTAAAAAGTAAAATTATCTTTATTGTTGAGGAGTATTTAAAAGAAGGAATTCGTAACTCTTTTTATTTATAACTAAATTGGTTTCAGATAAATGTTAGCAATTTTTTTTAATATTTATGTAGACAAAGCGCAATATTGGTATGTGCACATATTTGTTTTAAAATTCCTGAAGTGAGTGATAAAAATTTTTCTTAAGCATAAATTTAATTTAGCTCAATAAAAGTAAGTTTTCCTTTTAACCTTAATGTCTTTATCAGCTTTCTTATTCTCATAATCAAGATTTAAATAAATTTTATTAATTTATTTAATTTATTTGAGAAATCATATGAAAAATTTTGTTCAAGAGCAAAACTTAAACGAAAGATAATTGTCATAACTTTTACCATGAACCAGAAGTACCTCTTCATTACTGCAAATAAGAAACTGACCGAAGTTACAGAAACTAAAGCAAAATAAACAGTTTAATTTTTCTCAATCGGCTCAATCTGGCTAAACAGTGAGATCCGATTTTCCACCCGACCTGTGAACTTACTTGAATTATCAGTAAGTTCATTATTAAATACGCGCTGTAAGGTTCGTGAACATTATTTATCGTTGAAGATTTGACGTAATGAGTTGATATTAGTCAAGAATGCCTTTAAGAGGACGAAGAAGCAATTTTCAACAACTCAGTGAGTTTGAATGAGGTCGTGTAATAGGGCTACGAGAAGGTATGGGCTTTCTTTACGCGATAATGCAGAAAGACTTAGCAAGAATGTAGAATGTATCCACTGTGCATGATTATTGGCAGCAGTGGTTAAGGGAAGGTACTGGCTCAAGAAACGAGGTTCCAGGCTGCCACTTGGCACAAGAGAAGATCGCCGTGTTCGGTGTGTGGCTGTGGCGCATCGTACTACGTCTGCAGCAGAAATCCGACCTGCAGTTGGCACCACAGTGACACAACGAAGTGTTATAAATCGGTCACTTGAAGGACAGCTCCCAGCCAGACGCCCTGTAGCGTACATTCCACTAACTCAAAAGCGCTGCCGTTTGTGATGTCAGTGGTATCAAGCTAGAGCTCATTGGAGGACGGAGTGGAGATCTGTTATGTTTTCTGATGAAAGCCAGATCTACCTTGGTGTCAGTGATGGCCGTGTGTTGGTTAGAAGGAGACCAGGTGAGCGCCTGCAATCAACCCGTTTTCGGCCTAGATACCCTGGGCCTAAACTTGTTGTCCTGGTCTGGGAGCTATTTTGTATGACATCAGGAGCACTCTCTTGGTTATCCCATGCACCCTGACTGGAAATTTGTGCATCATTCTGGTGATTCAACCTGTTCTGATGTCATTTATTAACATCATTCGAAGAGGTGTTTTCCAACAGGATAACACTCGCCCTCCTACCGTTGTTGCAGTTCCACATACTCGACAGAGTGTCGAGCATGTTGCTTTGGCCTATTAGGCCACCAAAATTTTCTGCAATCGAGCAGGTATGGGACATCATTGGACGACAACTTCAGCATCATCCACAACTAGCACTAACAGTCCCTGTATTGACCGACCAAGTGCAACAGGCATGGAAATTCACCGTACAAACTGAAAGGTGGTATCTGTAGGACACAATGCATGCACGTTTGCATGCTTGCATTCAAAATCCTGTCGGCTGCACCGGTGAATATTGTACCAGCATTTCACATTCGAAATGGCTTTTCTCGCGCTTGCATTAACCTGGGATCTTGAAAATTTAATTAATTAAATATATTACCTAGACCAATGTATTGCCGAAATTTCAATATTACACATTAATTTTTTCTTGGTGTTGGGAACTTTTGTTTTCGTCAGTTTGCACAGGGTGTCATTGGCGCCCTAGCTATAAATTTGCTGAACACTGATAGTTCGACCCGCATTCAAATTTGGGCGAATGGATTTTCTGCATGGGCACTTTCTTGGTTTTCTTCCACGTGTAATGTGGATAAGAACCAGTTTCTCTTAGAAAGTTCTTCACGAAGCCATCGTGGCCTTGGGCAGATAACCGTGACGTGCTATATTGCAATCAAACTGAACCACTAAACGTGCATTATTAGTACCTAAAAGAGTGTTTCAGATAGTAGCCGGTATTGAAATAGCATCTGAGTGCTGAAGACTTTCTAAATTTTTCACCCATTGAGATCTTTAAACTTCATAAATTCGACTTTCCAGTAATTTAACGGATCGTGTATTTTCCCGCTATGGCGTTACTAAAGTGCTGGAAGGAATGCAAATTATTTTAAGCTGTTTGAGAATCTTCAAAAAACAAAGAGCATGATTAACCCTTTGTTTATTGTTTAAACAATGCTTCAGAAAGGAGCACCATATATGGAAGAAAATTATGAAAAATTCTTTTGTCAAAGTGAGTACTTCACATGTATCTGAAGGGCATGCTTCCTGAAACTCAGCATTCTCTGGATTGGAGGAATCTTGATGCCACCAGGGCTTGATAGTTGGATTGCAATAATCAAATCACGCACCAAGTCTTTCAAAGATCTCTGCTTTCATGAGAATGAATTTAGCATTAAAAAAAATTAACAATGATCAAAAATGCACTTGAAAAATTAACAATGATCTTCGCAAAATGATGCACCTTATTTCCTTATTAATCTAATGGTAGCATAGGACTGAACTCGAATGTGGATTTTTTTTGGCGCATAACCGATAAGGTCATAATGCGCGAGAACGTTCGGGGTCTGCTTAACGTGTAGTTAATTTTTGAGTTATTTCTGATCTGCTATCAAGAAGTTACCCTATATTATTAAAAGTAAATGGACTCTAAAAACACTGATATTTTCTCCGTAAGGACGAAAAGTAAATTATTCATATTAGACTATGTGACATCCAGGGGATTAAATTCATCATTTAGTAGAAATTCCTTTTTCAGCAAGCCCAAGAAACTTTTATTTAAACTATAAATTAAGATGCGTGTGTTTATCTCAAGCTCAAGTAATGGATTCTGTTAGTGGAACTATTTAATTAGCATTTCGTTTCAAATTTTAAGTAATTTGAATTCCTTAAAATTTGTCTGTAATTAATTCAAAGAGTAGTTCAGTAGTTCTCTTCATGCGATTTTTAGACCAGTAATACTCAGAAAAGATCTATTAACGTAGTCTCGTATGTATAACATGTACTGAGTTTGAATGGTAATAAATATGATATGCTGAATGAGAACAAGTAAAATCTGCAAACGAAAAAAGTTAAGACAACATGGACAAGATAAAATCAGTTTGCATCATGATAGTTTTACAAAAAATAAATCTGTTAAAAAATGCATAAATATTTTCCGTCATGATTAATAATCGTCTTTAATAAAAGATAATCATTAAGCAATAAAATACAGGAGAAAAAATTAATTTGCGTTCCGGTAATTTTTCAAAAAATAAATTTAGTAAAAAAAAAAAAAAACTACATAAATGTTTTCTGCCGTTATTAATTTGCTTTAATAAATCATAAGAAATAAGCAAATTGTTTAAAGAACATTTGCTGCTAATCAAATTCGGTAACTGTATAGCAGATTTGATTGCTAAATATCCTATTACCTGCTTCCCAGAAGCCGAAAGGAGGGGGATAAATCATTGAACAGAAGGCCCACTAGTTCCAGATTTTTAAGTTGAGAAACAATAGACCGTAGCGGAACTTTTGCAAATAGAGGAAAGAGACATTGGCACAAAATCGTCTCAAGTTATCTGATGTAATAAAAGTAAATGTATTCCATTTCAATGATTCATATACTTGTGGAAAAGTTTAGCCGCAGAAACTCGTATTTTCGAAGTTGATGCCTCGTAAATTCACTCTCCTGTCATTATTCTTAGAATCGGATTTCCCCTTTCCCCAAAATTTTCCCTATAGTAGAGAATTTTCCCTCTGCTGGAATCGCGTCAAACATCTGGCAAGTGGGCGCATGCGTTGAACTTTCGCATGAAGTGAGTCCAATGCAATCTTGGCAAACTTGAAATGTAGCTAGCTCGTAGTTTGAGTGATTTTAAACGAAGCGAATTAACTACAAAGAACCGGTCTGTGAACAATGACGAGACGTGAGGTAAGTTATATTAATGAGACATCATTTTCCTCATTTTCCGATGATAATATTATATGATTTAACTGATTTAAAACATTTTTTTCAAGCTAGACAGCATGGTCTTAAACAACTTACAGTGCGAGCAACGACATTCTGCGTTCCAGTAACGTATTAGCATCTTTTATAAGGCTAACAAACGTCAGAATATTGTTTTGAAAGCCTGCTAAAATTTTCGAATTTTTTTTAATTATTATTATTATTTATTTATTTAATAGGAAAACAAAAGAGTAAATTTCAACTATGATGTATGTGTTTATCCTTCTCACTGTTGACATATCGTAAACATTCAACATTTTCATGATTTCGGGATATTCTTTCTCATAATTATGCTGAATTTTTTTAATTATGCATATATATCTATTAAAAATTTGAAGATCTGATGCACCAAATAATGTTTAATCGAAATGTGATATGCATCATCAATCGCATATTTGCCAGTTCAAAAAATTTCAGAGCGGAGAAAATTTTTCATTATAAATGTGTACAGTAACATTATTATCCATTTAAGTTTTATTTATTAAAGAAAAAAATTCTCTTTTGTATACATTAAGAAATAAAAACTTTATTAATTCAAAAGAATTAAGCTGTGTTTCAATTTTTAAAAATATTTTGATTTTAAAACAATACCTTTAAAATACAGAAAGGGCAGAAATATAATAATATTAGATATAAACTATTAAGTATCTTACAAACTGCTGCGCATGAAAGATTCATTTTCATGAATAACGATGGTAACGTGTCATCTGAATCATATTAATCAGGTCCTCCATCGACTGACTACTAATAATATATAGAAATCGTTTTTTATTTAAAAAAGCGGAATATTACGTTCATCCAAAATAAGTAAAAACATCATTTTCTTCTAGACTTCATCAGTATTCAAGTACAACTGTATAAAACAGTCTTTTGTTTCAGTTATCCTCAATTAATGCAAGGAAACCAAGAAAACTTCACCAAATAGGCTTTATTAATAAGAAAGATTTTTTTTTTTTAAATTGCGTTGTATATGACTATTGTTAGGGTCTAACCTAATGCG
Source organism: Stegodyphus mimosarum (assembly GCA_000611955.2). Classification (NCBI taxonomy): domain Eukaryota; kingdom Metazoa; phylum Arthropoda; class Arachnida; order Araneae; family Eresidae; genus Stegodyphus; species Stegodyphus mimosarum. The sequence continues at coordinate 70,071 of KK117571.1, read as the reverse complement.
ATAGAGGCACTGAGAGTTTTGGGGAGAGAGGCGGATATTATCATGGAGTCATGATAAAAACTTGATAGGTGGTTATTCATTCTATGGAAGGTACAACAGCAATTTATTTACTAGGTCCAGAGACAGCATTTTTAAATGCAGTTGTTATTTCGAATGAGTCTTCTATTTTAATTTGGACGAAAATAATGCAAAACTGTAGTAGAGACTGGCTAAAGCTATTAAAGATCTTTTTTAAATTAATTTATGAAAAAAACTATATATATTTAGCCCTTTATAATGCTCTAATATGGGATATAAAACAATCTGAAAAACTTTTAATTCTATACTGTTTTTTCAAACGCCCAAATTTCTTAAATGAATTTCTAAGGATTTAGTTCTGTAAAGTAATTAAGTATGTCTAAAATATACCCATCAAATAAAGTTCGTAGATACGTTAATAAGTTCGCAAGAAAAGCAGATTGTCAAAAGTTTACGCGATTGCTATAGTATTTTTTTCTGATTTTATATTAATTTATCCATGTTTATTAATATATTGGCTATTTATTATGTTAATCATTTGCAAATCCTTTGTACCACTTCGAAGACATAACTTTCATTCGTCGCAATTACGCTGGTGCCGTTACACCGACTTAGGTTTGTTTAACTCTAAAGTGGATATGTGGATTTGCAATCAACCCTTGTATGCGTTCTGGGTTTAAGCGATAATGTCAAAGCACGCGCGTGCTCTCTGTCCAAGGGAAGGAATGCCTTTATGAAGTATTATCTAAGGGAAACTATCTCGTTTTCACTTTATCCAGCACCGACGTACGAAAACCAGGTCGCTGAAATCGAAATGGAGAGAATTACTGTTGAAAGTTTTTAGTTCGGCGAATGATCTCCGATGCTGAACTGTATCTGGATCGACTCCAGACGACAAAGAAACGTGTATTTCGCTTTGATTATTAATGTATTAATTTATATGGGGGTGCCAATTGATCGCCTAGTGCACCGAAAATGCTAAAGCAAGCCCTGAATTGTATTATATTACAGAAAACATGAATATTTTAGGAAACATTTTACATTAGCTCTAAAAATCTCGCAGAAACAATGTCTTAGATCTATCTAGCCGGTTACCCACATTAATTTATGCTTTTAAATGTAGGGTTTTCGAAGTTTTTTTCCCCCCAGTTCGTAACATGAATACGAGCCATTTTCCCATAGAAATAAAGTTCGCTAAAATGGCATCATTAGCCTTAGGTAGGTAGTCCTAGAATGCTTTGCCTTAATCTAAATAACCCAATCCTTTCACTTTACTTGGAGGAATGAATTTCAATGAATTTACTTGGATTACCTATTCACACAAGTCCAGACTTTAAACAGTCATTAAGTAATTGCCAAGTAGTTTTATTTTTGATGTGTCATTTACATTTTTCGCGATTTCTGTTTCTCAAGCAATTCTTGAATGCCTCCATTTATAATTTGTATGGAAATAAGTAGTGTAATTTTTTATGAAGCAAATTACTTTGAAAATCAATACATCTTAAATAATGCCAGAAACAAATAAGATGTAAAGTTTGGGGAGGAAAATAGTTCGCTTTGAGCATTTATGTGTAGCAGGAAGATTAAATAAACACACCACGTAAAAAGTTCGAGTGCAAAGGGTTAAAATAACATTATGGTACAAATAAATAAATAGCTTTCGAATTAATCGGTGTTTTTCTTGGCTTCCGTCAATGCCTCTGATCCCATTATAAGACGATTCTGAAAAATGGCTGTATTCTTGGAACTCATCCGTAATTCTAAACTCGGAACGTTAAGCAATCATTTGTAATAATACTATCAATTGACTGCAGCTACCCCGCTTCAAAAATCATCTTTTGATTATTCTTAGATAATTGGGATAGTGTTCTGAACGACTGTCAAAAAATAATATGACAGTATTCTTAAGTTACGGCGTTTAAAGATCCGTTATTTGTACGGATGATTTAATTTGCTTTGCCTTAAGAATTAAGAATTTAATTGCAGTTCATTTCATAACGGTTAAACATGGCATTGAAGCAGTTTATTTACTAATTGTGTGAAAGTTAGCGCACAGCCGCGTTTTTACAATCGGATTTTTGCGATTGTAATATGAATTAAGATTTTTGAAGTGTAGCGTAAAGATGTTATATCTGTGAATTCTGAATTTTCTTTAAAATTTGTATTCCATTAGCCTGATTGCATTTTTTAATAAATCATTTACTGGTATTACACGGGAGAAGTAAATACATGGCATTGCAGCTGCGCGCTGTAGCAACAAGAATAAAAACATATTGAATTAATTTTTTTCGTTTCTTGCAAGAGAAAAAATTTACATATATCTATCTGTCAGGCGTAGAAAGAAATTTGTGCAATTCTTTTTTTTTTTTGTCAGTTGTGGAGAAATTTGTGCATTTAAAAAATTATGCTTTCTTAGTACTGTTATCTTACTTTTTCTCCCAAACAGTAAATGGGTGAAAATTTAAGTTAATAAATTGCAATATCTTGTGATCTTCTGAATTCCAGTTTTAAGGAAGTATTCATTTAGCAATGCATATCCATGAAATCATCTGTCATTAATTGATTGCATCATGGCTGGCACTATCTTCTAAAGAATAATCCATTAAAATGATGAAATTTTCTTTTAAAATTCTACTGTATTTAAATATGAAAAATTTGAAATGCAAAACTAAACTTTTCTGATAAGTCCCATTTTCAGGTACTGCGATTGTGTTTCAGCTCTGGGTTGGAATGCGCTTTAGCCCACTGCTTGGCGGCGATTGTTTTTGAATGAGCAATAAACGCGCCAACATGGGTAACTCCGTATAACATGTGTACGTTGCCTACATTGTGCAATTCGCTGAAGTTTTTTTTAAGTTTAAAAGGAACGCTGTGCACATGGCATTTTCTTGTAATTTATTTTCGTTATTTTAGCTTATTTTGTTCATTTGTGCACGTTGCCTACATTGTGCAACTCGCTGAAGTTTTTTTTAAGTTTAAAAGGAACGCTGTGCTTTTCTTGTAATTTATTTTCGTTATTTTAGCTTATTTTGTTCATTTGTGTACGTTGCCTACATTGTGCAATTCGCAGATGTTTTTCTTAAGTTAAAACGGAACGGTGTGTACATGGTATCGTTTGTAATTTTAATGCCCTTTTAAAAAAAATTCCTTCTTTCTTCGATGCCATTTTGGTTACGTTTTCGCGGAGCGTGTCGGGAAGGTTATGTAACAGCATAAAATGTGTAAGTATTACAACATAAAATGTAAATAATTAAATCTAACTGACAAATATTTTAATGATCATAATGTTCGTTTTGCATATTATTTTATTATCTTTTTGTAGCAACAGTTTCCATACTAATTTCTGCTTTAGAATTATATGTTTTGTTTACAATAGGTTTTCGCGGAGCGTGTCGGGAAGGTTGCAATTGCAAAGACGTTTCGCAGAAACGCGTCGAATTGGCGATTTTCAAAACATCGCCAAGCAGTGGGCTAAAGCGCATTTTCACCCAGCTCTGTTCACACGCGCCAAGCAGTTTTCTGCAGAAAAATGTATTCGCCACCATTGCCTATTTACTACTTTAAAAATAAATACTTTGTTCTTATAACAGAGTTCATATTTTCAAAATGAGTATCGTCAATTAAAATTTAAAATTTGTGATTCTGTTTCGTTCTCTGTTTATTGAAATAACTAACCCAAGAGATAAATTTCTTAGGTTTAGAAATTTCTTGGCATAGCCAAAATGATGACAATAGTATGCTTTCGATTAGATGTATCAAACTGAGGCATATATCTTTCCAAAGAAAATTGTGTGGTGCGTGTTGTCTATAATGGAAAACATACGAATATTTTTATACGTAACTCTGCACAGGTGATTTAGATATTTACTAAATTTAATAAAACTATCAGAATCCATCTGCAGGAAATCTTAGAGAATTAAATTCTGGTTAATTTTGAACAATCAATCAAGAATGCTTGCTCTTTTGGTAAGAAGTTTTCAGTCTTACCAAAAGACTGGTAACTTCTTACCAAAAGAGTTTTCAGTCTCAATCCTTACGATTTTAGATCTGTATAAATTAATTTCTTTCCTTGATAAATTTAAATATTCATATGTATTAAGCCCCTCCAACTGCCTATCAGATGATGCCACTGAACACATTGGTAGTGTGATTGGTTAAAATCCCAAGAAACGGGCTGTTTGCATGGCGTGTTTTCATTTCCCATATGTAACGTAAATACGAGCCGCTTCCCCTTAGGTAGTTATCCAGGAGAGCATCCCTTTCCTTGGACAAAGAGCTTTAGCCTGCTAAGCATAATCTAATGAATCTAAAATCCTTTGTATTAATTGTGCTCATAGTTTCAATGTACGTAGAAGGCAGCGATTATGAAATTAATACATGAATATTATGTAGGAAGCTACGTAAGTTCTTGTATGTTTTTTATCTTTTATTCATTGGTTTAATTTAACACGTTTATTTTAGTCTAATCATTACTTTTTTTTTTTTCATTTTTGACTAAGTGATCAATAATTGCTCCAAATTCCGGATCAGAAAGCTGCTACTCCTCTTTATTTTGTCGTATTTGGCTAGGGTTTATTTTTTTCTTAGCCAAACTTACAAACTCTTAGGAATGAAGCAAGAAATACAATCATGTATGATTATAAAAATTTTGATACGCTGATGTGGAATATGGTGATGATACAGTAAAGATGACAGCAGTCGTCATATCCGGTTGACACTTTTATTGCTGGCATCACATTTTTTATTTAAATGCAGCTGAATCGGCGAAAAAAAGCCCCTGTATCTGAATAGTTAAATTGATAATATTTTTTATATTTGAAGAAAGAAAATGCAGCAAACTAAACAACAAACTAATTATAGAGAGAAGCAAAGATGAAATGCGGAAATTAAAATAAGAATGTTACTCAAGTTTTTTATTTTTATTGGCTAATTTGGATTTCAGGTTGGCTAATTGGATTTCATGTCGCAAAATTTAATATTATTGGCTGAAGCATAATTTAAGTATCTGCATCATTAGCTCTGCGTAAGTATCATATAACATTGATTAATTTTGAAATGGTGCAGTTCAGAGAGATTTACTTTAAGCAAGCCACTGTTTAAAGTAGAAAAGAGAAAAAAAATTAAAGGAAATTAAAGGACTACTGAAAATTAAAGCTTGTACTTTATCTTAACTATTTTGTATCTTACGTCTACATACGTGTGCACTAAGACACGTGTTAAGTAAAACCTAAGTATAGTTACGTAGGAAATATTAATTACGAAGGAAAGTTCCAGAGAGGAAATATCTTTTTTTGTAATGCTGGATTGAAATATTAATGTGTGGTTGTGTGTAATATTGTTGTAGAAATATTGACTGCACAGATAAATGTAGAATGTTAATCCATGATGAGCATTTCCAGGGGGGCGAAAGAAATTGGAAAAAAAAATTTTAAAAATTGCGAACGAGACGACCGTGCATATTACAAACAGCGCCGATTATCATATAAACAAAACAGCAGCTATAAGCCAAGACGTTATATCACGACAGTTCATGGCTTCAGTTTCATTGCATGAGACATATCGGAGAGGCTTACTCCATTTATTCTAAACTCCATCCTCAGCATATTGCGCTTGTCGTCAGTACCTGCAATTAATGTAGTCGCATTGTCACGTGCAGTACAGAACGTAAACGAGGTTTGTACAATATTTACGTTAATTAATTAATGTTATGTAGTATTTACTGATATTAAATAAATTTACCCGTCGATAAAAATTTATATAAGTTTATTTTTTTTAATTGTAGTAACCCTCGTTATGTCGAAAAAACGTCAATGGAAAGACGATTATGTCGTTTATGGATTCAATTCTGCAGCAGAAAAAAATGTACCAACGACCACAATATATTTTATCTTGCAATATATTTTCCAACTCCAATCTCAAAACCTCAAAGCTGTTAGAACATTTCAATAATCAGCGTGTTGATGAATCTGCAAGGTATAAATAAGCCTTATCATGAAATTTAAAAGCACGATTTGATGCGAGCGGTACTATTACAAAATTTAACGTTGTCGCAGTTGAAAATCCTTTGCCAGAAGTTTTTTATCAAGTAGCGGATCTGTATGCTGAGGGAAAAAAGCCATACAATAGCTGAAGAACTAGTAAAACTACATAATTACATTAACTACCAACTACTACTAACTACACTTGAAATTGAAAAAAATTTGTTCGTTTGTGAAGCACAAAAGAAAATTCAACAAATTCCGCTGTCGAATGATTTTATTCGATCCCGCATTGAAGATTTCAGTGCTGATATTTTACTGCAAATAGCAGAAGATAACAAAGCCAGTCTTCTAAAAATAAGCATCCAACTGGACGAGTCAACTGATGTTGATTACTGCAGTCGGTTATTAGTGTTTTCGCGATACACTAAAGAAAATGAAATACTAGAAGGTGTTTTACTTTGTGAACCGCTTGATTCGACGATTAAAGGCACTGATGTTTTTAATCGCATTAAAATTTTTTTTCGAAAAACATCAAATACTCATGGGCTCAATTTGCTCTGATGGTGCCCCCTGCAGTGTTGGGTAAAAATTCTGGGTTTATTTCACATATAAAGAGAGAAATACCGCAAGTTACAATAACACGCTGCATGTGCATCGTCATGCACTTGCGTCGAGAACTTTGTCAGAGAATTAGAAACAATATCTAACTACAGCAGTGAATGTAGTTAAGTACATCCGAGAATGAGCGCTTATTCATCGTATTTTCCGTGCTTTGTGCGAAGAAAATCGGTGCTATTCATACTATTCTTTTTTATCATACGAAAATACGGTGACTGTCCAAGGAATGCGTACTAACCAGGTTTTCTAAATTGCGTAAAGAAATTATACAACATCTTATTAACCAAAATAGTGATTTAGTGGAAGCTTCTGGAAATAGAGACTCATTGCATTGGCTAGCCTACCGAGCAGATATATTTAACCACATGAATGAAGTAAGCACTCCAATGCAAGGATTTGGCAAGAATGTAACAACAGCTAGTGAAAAATTAGCTTCATTTACGGAAAAATTTAAACTTTGGAGAAGTCGAGTTGAACATGGGAATTTAGAAAACTTTCCTTTGCTGGATTCAGTCGTTTTGGAAAGGGAAAAGAATAATAAGTATACCAGAAATTATAATACACCTCCAGCTTGAGTGAATCATTTGATGGATACTTTTCCATGGCAGATATTAGCAAAATTAATAGATGGATACTCAGCCATTTTTTAATCCAAATTCAATGGACGACGACGATGATTTTTTAAAAGATCTTACCGAAATGCGAGCTAATGCGCGTGTGGAAATGGAATTTGAAAAACTAGACTCGGAACAGTTCTGGTGTAAACAGTTGAAAGCTTATCCACAACTGGCAAAAGCAACACTAGAGACACTGTTACCATTTGCCACCATCTACCTTTGTGAAATGGGATTTTCAGCATTTTAACACATCAAAACAAAAGCCAGAAATCTGATGATTTACGCGTGGCTCAGAGTCTCATTTTAATGGAATTATTATGATAAACAACAACCTAGCCATTAAAATTTGAATATTGTTTTTGATGTTATATAAATTAAAATTTAAAAAGTTTTTATGTTATACACATTGTAAATAAACACGGCATTTGTTTATGCAATAAGTTTTTTTTAATAAAAATTATACACATATTTTTTAAGGGAGCGCGAGAGCTTACTTCCGTATTCAAAGGGGGTGCTGACCAATGAAAAGGTTAAGAATCGCTGTTTTCACTAATGTGAATGAGCTATTTTCCATAATAAACCAGGAGTAAGATAAAACTTCTTCGCGTGCTTTGTATTGTAAGCAACTTAACGTATTCATAAAAGCCCCTTTGTTGTCCAGTAACCTAGTGGCTAAAACCACGAAGCACTAGTAATTCAGTCAGGGTAGTATTTCCGTTAAATGAGCTGGCTGCATGAGGTTTTCCTGTGTAATGTAAATACAGGTCTGGTTTTCGTTAGAAAATCGTCTATAAGGGCATGAAGGCAAAACAACTCGAGGGCTGTGTACCTTTAGGAAGGGAGGACTTTTTATGAGACACGGGCTCGTATCTAAGTTACACACGGAGAAAATTACGGAAGCTTCCATGCTGCTAAACTGCGCGCCGGCATTCGAATACAGGTCGAATTCCCAGTGACTTCATTGTTGCGCCGGTGATGGACCTGTCTATGACAACCCTTCTCTTAGGCAATAGATAATATGTTATCGAATAGTCCAATCCGTAAGCCATGCCCTTTGCAAGTAATATTGTCTTGTTTCAAACAGAAGTCAGAGTTACATTGAAAAGTAACTCATATTGCGTATTTTGCGAGCAGCGTAAGTAACTTAACTGTGGCTCGAAATGGTCCACCTGTAGGCTGGCTGCTAAAACCATTGACTATCTGTAGTTCGATCCGATTTCGAACCTAGTTATGGGGCAGGCTTTATGGATGCTTTCGTGATGCCTCTCTCTTTTGTAATGTGAGTACGAGTCAGTTTTCCACGGAAAGTCCTCTATGAAGGCATCGTTCAAATTCGACTGAACATATCAACGAAATTTGTGTACGGTCATTATTTTGCAACGTTCTTTCATAAGTCATGTGAAAATTAGCCACTTTCTATAAGGAAGTCCTCCGTGAGGGCATCCCTATTCTTAGGTAGGTAGCCCGTGCTCTGAAGTAACTAATTAAAAAAACAATGGCTTAGTCTGTTTATTTAAGTAACATTTGCTGTATCTATTTAAATAACATATATTAAAAATAAACTCTGAAAATGCTATATTCATTTCATTTTGAAAGTTTATTTTTAATGTATGGTTAGAATAATTGCGGAAAGGATTTGAATTGAATGTTTGAG
>KK117571.1:8062-61117 GCA_000611955.2 Stegodyphus mimosarum | reverse complement strand
TTTTTTTTTTTTTTTGTCCGAGATATATATATAAATGATTGCGTTTTGCGTTTGAAATTTTTGCAGAATTAGATTTTTTTTAATTTTTGAAATAAAGCGCATCCAGATTTATGAGCAAAATGCATATGACCAATTATAGGCATTTTAATCTTTCATTCCGTATAATTCTGAGGAGTTCTATTCTTCGGAAGAGGCCCACCAGTGGCCGAGTGGGAAGACATCTAAGCTCTGGTAGTTCTTTTCGAATTCAGTCCGCGGTGAACTGGCTAGCTTCATGGATTTTCGTATTTTCCTCCATGTTTATAGTAACGCAAGCCAGTTTCCCTTAGGCATTCCTTCACGAAGGTGTTCCTGCAACAAGCAAGTAGTCCTCCCGACCTTTACCTTATTCTATTAAAAAAATAACATCTTTTTAACTTTTAAACAAGAATAGTTGTATAGAATTTTGTTTAGAATTATTCATTGTGCAAATGTAGATGAATAAACTGTTTTCTCACGTATTACATCCGAGAATTAACGCACTTTAATGTGCAAAATCGATTCTTTTAACTTGAAAAAATAATCGCAGAAGTTAAAAATGCGTACATTTCGTAGCTAATATCAGGGTAGTAGTTTAAGTTAATAATTTTTTAAAATTATTTTAAGACATGTCTGTTATGCATTATTCTATCTTTTTATCCATGTGTATAAATTATAATATGCAATCTGCTAAAAAGGGTAATTTTATATGACCGGTGGAAAGTTACTTTTCAAAACAATTGATTTAAAACAGTGTTTCTCCAGAACTATAGCGGTCTGCATTAAGTAATAAGAATGAACAGGAAAATAGTAATGAATCTGTAATATCTGTATCGGGATTCCTGACATATGAATGTTATTTCAAGGGTTTGGCACAGTAATTAAGTTGGGAAAAGAGGATTAAAGTTATGTTGTATGCAAGTCATCGAACTAACCTTTCAGCATTGAAAATAATAAAGGATATTTTTAGCAATTAGAGATGAAACATTTCCCTTCAAAGGTCGTGCTTTGATCTTCTTCAATACATATGCAATCTAGATTTGACGGAAATCGCATTTTTCCGGCTTCATCGGATGTTTCATCACGTAATCCGATAATGAAAGGGAAGCAACAGTTCTATGCTTGAATATCAAGTACGAAATCCTTTGATTAATTTGTACTGCTAAAGCCTTTTTGTTGTTGTTGTTATTTTTATTAGCAATAATTTGTTCTTTGAAGAAAATTTCATTCAAAATTCAGTTTTTTTATGAAAATTATTTTTCAACTGCCATTTTTATTTTCCCACGCTTACGTTTTTATTCTCGTCAAGGAAAGACCTTTCAAATTTCTATCATTTATTATGACTCGCACACAAAAACAGGTTTCTGTTGGAGTACAGAAAGGATTTGTCTCGGAACAGTTTTAAAATTACGTATATGGGGAAAAATAAAGCTCAAATGAATGATGCATGAAGTAACATTAAAATGCTAATTTTCTTTTATGTTTAGAAAAATTCTATGAAAGATCTTAATTGTTTTTATTAGTTGCACCTCAGCAATTTTTTTTTTTTTTTGCTATTCAGTCCCATTTCACTTTAACTCTTTATAACCAACCGGAACATCTTTTGTGTCATAACTAAAACTTGCGTTAAAATCGGAAATGCCAGTGTTTTCTTGCCTGCTGGTAATTGGTATTATTTTGCTTCATATTCTGAATTTAATGCATTTAATTTTGCTTTATGTTGTGAATCTGGTCGAAATACAAGACACTGTCATGAATGATGAGCCTGCGTTTTTGAATGTACCCAAAAATGTAAAAATGATTGCATATAAGACCCCCTCATATATTTACTTCATATCCACGAAAGTCCTTACCCGGCCTTTATTTTTTCGCAACCGTTTGTCGTAGGCATATACTTCCATTTACAAAAATGCTTTAAATGATGCAAATATTAATATTTTTGCATTTTTAGAATTAAAAATATAAATAAAATTACGGAATATGCTTTCCCGATCCCAATGCGGTATTTAGGAAATTTTATACTCATTATAGGTAATATAAAAATTCTGACCTAGCATGTAGCTGTAATTAAGGTCTTAAATCTTTAGGAAAACATTATCGCGTCGAAATAATATAGAAAATACAACATTACAGAAATGTTATCGAGTTGGAGCATTGAGCTCAGTGATTAGAGTTGTAGTACAATTTAACAGTAGTTACCTATGATGTGATAAACTAGCAACATATTTATGAAACATTTAGTGATATGCACTTGGTAAGAGGCCAGTGTCACTAGTGGCCAAGTGATTAAAACCATTGAACGTTGGTAAATCATCATGAGTTCAAACCCAGACGAGCAGGTTAGCAGCTTTTCTCCATAGGACAAGCCAGTTTCTCCTAGAAAGTCTTCACGAAGGCGTCTCTACCGTTAGGCTTTTAGTTCTTGTGAACTCTGTCATAACAATAACTTCGTACTAGGCGAGTAGAAGTTTTTTTTAGTATGAAATTTATAAAGTAGTTACAAATGAAAGACATATAAGAGTATCAAATAATCCCTTAGTCTTGAAAAACGTCGTAATGCATCCGATGCTGCCGAGTTTTTAATAGGTCTAACGTCAGTAAATTTACTCAAATGCATTTTAAATCTCTCATTTTGGGCTAAAACCCTTTTGAAATGTCAAGCAATTGATGCTACACTTCCTTTTCGCAGACGCTTAACTTTAGCCACTGCAACGGATGTCAATCAGCTACTCGTTTTGTAATTATTGTACTGCCAACTAAAGTGCATCATCTAAGATGCACTTAAGTTCAGGTAATAGAATTTACTTACAATCAGTTCTTGCTATGATTGGACACACTTGCTCAGAGGAAAATAAAGAGGGAACTTTATTCTCTGTCGAAACTACGTCATGTGAGCAGAGTCTATGAATGTAGGATATTTTACTTAGAACTTTAAAAACTTGTTACTTTGCATTTCCTCACATTCTCTTAATGTCTTGAAAAAACTAAATTACGTAACTTATGATTTGAACCCTTCAAAACATGTTACATTTTGCTTTCGTAAGTACCTTGTCGCTACCTGCCTGCAACGAGTCATTATTCATAGTGAGTGAATTCTGTCAGGGAAGTATTGACTTAGTTTGGATGTTGTTTGACAGAGAAATCCAATAACCTTAGGTATTTATATAGTTCTTATGGGTTAAAGTTCTGCTTACTGTTTTCATGCTTGAATTCTATTATGATAATTTTGAGAGATAAGGGCCTTCTAATATCCCGCATTTCGAAAAAGATTTCAGATTCGAAAATTCGGATTTTTCGAATTCTAACCTAATAATCCGTTACATATTTTTAACTCAAAACAAACGAGCAAAAAGAGAGCCAGAGAAAATAATTAGTTTTATTGACGTCTAATTGAAGTATCCATTAAAAAAAGAGGAACGAAAGAAAAAGAATACTTCTGTTGCCGTTTCATTTATCCAAGATAATCAAGACCTCATGACAGCTCTGAGAACATCTTATAATATTCTGCTGAGAATTTGTTTCATGTTTAGGCTTACCTGTTCTCTCCCATCTTACTACTATCCCTGTAGTAAGATGTTTATGTAAAAAATCTAAACTGGTATTGAAATGTATTTTGTCAAGTTATATTGAAAAAATAAACCTTAAAATTCAAAAGTCATAATTATTAAATTTCATTTCTGTCTTCTAAATAAATGAAGGTGTATTTTTGAAAACTGTATTCAATTTTTCAATAATTATAGATTTCATATTTGGCTTTAGTAAAAATTTGAAAACAAAGCCTTTTCTCCCATTCTGCATTTTCTTGCTGTTCTTATATGAAAAATTCAAAATATTTTAGAACCTTTTAAGGTTCGGATTCGAAAAAATTTGAGATTTGTCCCGTCTCTAATAATTTGATATAATTTCAATAATTTTATATTTTAGGGATTACGTGATTTTTTTTTATATTTAAGGAAATAGTTCCTAGCTTCAGATGTAATTATTTTAAACTTCCTTCATTACCTACTAGTATTAAAATACAATTTCTCATTCTGCTAACAATTTTGTGGCAAAGAAGTGGCAGCTGAGCCATATTTTTACTTTAATGGTAGTGTTCGTTAACTTCGCTAAAGCGTAACCATGTTGGCTAATCGTTAGTTTGATATATTTTAACCAGGATCTCCAACATTTCCTCGAGGCATTAAATGATAATTCAGTTATTACTTTAAAAAAACTGAAGAACAACAAAATACTGGCTGATTAATTGGTGGGTGAATTATAATCTATTAACCACAAAGAAAACTCAGTTACTCAGAAGACTCTCATAGCAATCATTGTTTTTCTCATAGCAAGCTATTCCTCATATTTTTATTTGATTCCATTTGTAGAACAAAATCTCAAATTCAGTGCGGTTGCGAATTTTTCCCTTCTTCTATGAAATTTTTATTAGGAAAACATTATCGCGTAGAAATAATATAGAAAATACAACATTACAGAAATATTATCGAGTTGGAGCATTGAGCTCAGTGATTAGAGTTGTAGTACAATTTAACAGTTAGTTACCTGTCGAAATGTCATGAAACAAAAATGCATTTATTATTAATTTATATGGAGAAAGGCTTTGAGCTTTTCCATGTCTTCAAATAGCCTGTCAAATCGTTCCAAATAATTCGAGACCTAAATAATTACACTCTCAAAATAACTAGAAGTAGCATACCTCTGCTTAGGTTTAACATCTAAAACTGAAAAAATAGCGATTTAGAAGTTAGAATTACTCTTGTTACATTAAAGTAAGTCGTACAGATTCACTAGTGGAAGGTACGGTGTCTGCTATGTGAAAGAGAGACGCTGGAAATCATCTTTTAATATTCGAACGTTGCTTCTATCGATTAGATTACTACAGTTTCTGTTCCTCTTTCAGTACCGAATGGCGATGTTTATTGTGTGCTTTGGCTTGAAAAAGGCTTGAACTGAAACAACATACTTCATTGTTAGTACAGGCACAATTTTTGTATCGTTCTGCTTCCTCTTCGGCAATAAAACCACTTTGCAAAATTACCTTATACCTGCATTCTCCTTTATTATTAGTCTTACATTTTCACAATTATTCCATAAAATAAACGCTGGACGGCATTTTGGCATTTCTTTCTTGCGCAAATTCGAAAGCCCTTTTCTGATCTCTTACGTTAACTGTTAGTTAGTGTTAGGTTATTTGATTATTATTATTCCCAAAGGACGCTAGGGCTATCTTCCTAAGGGGAGGACATCCTTCATTGAAGACGTATTATTATTATTACGGTATCGCTCACAGCGATATTCTCCAAGGAGAGGGATACCGGTGGAGGAATCTCTGAGGGAAACTGGCTCGCATCCGCGTTACACATGGGGAAAACCTCAAAAACACGCATGCAGTTAGCCCCTTTCGCCGGAAATCGAACCCAGGTCAAACTATCAGTGTTCAGAGACTTTACCGCTCGGCCGCTGGTAGGCCGTATATTAACTGAAAAAGGATACCTGCTAATGCCTTTTCTTAAAAGCAAACAAGCGCACCAAGCGTTTGTAAAGTTGTGGAAATCGGTATACTGTTCGATGTTTCTAAATGATTCTATAGCTAAGTATAATTATTCAGTTAACTTCTGTATGAAATTGTGAATATTTCTAAAATTTGCTTTTCCTTGACTCCAATAACAGTTGCATTCATTTTTAGCGAGAAGGTCACGATAAATGTCCATTAGATGCCAATATATATGCTACTCGAAAGACAGTAGCACAAGGGATGATGGATATCGCCTTATTAACAGCAAACGCATCTCAATTGAAGCATGTTTTGGCAACAGCTGATACTCATGATTACTACTTGATCAGCCTGGTTTTGATTGGCAGCTCCATGGTGTTACAGGTAACTATTGCTTCCGATTATTTTAAAACCATAAATATGTGTATTTAAAGCTTTAAATTTTATTTGTTGTAAACAATTCTGTTAATTTCGCTGCAGTTCTGGCGTCAGTATTCTTTTTTTTTAGGAAAAGAACTGAGCCTTTTTAAAGCATTAATCTGAAATTCGAATTGTTTCAAATCAAAAACAGTGTTAATATATTATTTGAAGCTTTTGGTGAGGTTCAAAATGTCAAAACTGTATTTTATAGATCAAATGCCATACATGTTGAACAAAGAATAAGAAAATAATCAAAAAGGAAACTAAAAGTATTTGTCCTCTATATACATTGTTAAGCCTATTCGATGTGACATAAAGAAAAAAAAAACATATGTAGCTATCTTCTTAACTCACTAGACATCTGCAAAAGAGGAAAGTACTATCAAAGAACCTCTAAGGACTCTCTCCTTAGAGGTTCTTTGGTACTATATAATGGGCGACAGTTAACGAGCTTCATTACTCTATTCCTCCTGTCTCCTCACTTGCAGGGGCAGAAGCATCGGGCAGCAACATTTTAGGACCGGCAGAAGTTTCAGAATTTAGGGGGGCGGACACAGGACGGCTGAATGTAAGAGCCGCAAATTTTGCACCTAGAGCCAGACCTGCTCTCTTTATATATAAAGCGAGAGAGATGGGCATAAGTAGAGGCACATATTGTATTAGTCAAAAAGTGTGGAAATATTTTCAAAAAACCATTATTTTTATCAAAACTTGAGTTATTTATATAATCTTTAGAATATTATAAAAATAACCACAAAATGTTGAATTAAAATTCAAATTAATAAACACACAAAAATAAATAGAACATTTCAACCCGTAAAATGAATGACTAAAGTGAAAGCGCAGTGATGCAAATATCAGAATAAAATGTAATCAATACTTTGTGGTGAATCCTCTGTTTCTGATAACAGCCATGAGCCTATTTGCCAATTTTTAGTCGTTTTAGAAGAAACTTTGTTCTATTCTTTTAGAAGAAGCCTTTTCAAATGGTTCACATTCCATACCCTATTGTCGAGTTCTTTCCATAAACGTTTGATGAGATTTAAGTCATGATTTACCTGCATGATTGAGAATATGGGTCACTCAGTAGTCATGCCTCGATGTCACTGTGATGCGAATGGATTGTGTACATTATTTGCTCTACATTCTTTGAGCGAGATTCTGTCTCTGAATTCAATACTGGTATCATTTAAGCAATCGGTCAACGCATTGCACACTTCACTGCATTCGCTGATATATGGAATTCACGATAACGTTTCAATTTCACAACTTTTATATTGTGTTACGCTATTGACATAACTGCTCTTTTCCACCGTTAGGCAGTTTTACTCACGTGGCAATACATACTACCCGTGACATCAAGTAATGTTATTGTGTTACAGACCATCATCGTTGTACCGTGGATAATTGATGGAATTACATTTCCAGTAGTTTTCAAGCATTTGTACATTTTCATTGAAGATTCTCATCCGAGTCCTGTCAGTAAGGGGTTTTGCTACTATGCTTGCTTGAGAGCATATTAATGCACTGGAATGATTAAGTGATTTGAACCGATCTTATTGCAGACTATATGTATCCTTTTATTAGCGTTATGTTCCCCAACAGTGATTTGTGCCAGCAAGATCCCACAAACCCTCCTCTTGAACGAGGAATGTAGATTTGGCTTCGTTAACTCAGTACGGAATACTAGATACTGCAACGGCCCTGCAAACCGTCGGATTTAAACTGTACTTATGACACACTGCAGAGCTCATTAAATGTCTTGTAGCCACTTTCAACAAATGAGAGAATCGTGAACAGCTGTTGGACGTATCTGGTTAAATATGTGTGCTTTTTCTAAAACTCCTGCACATGGTTGACTTAATGCTACATGTTTGGGTGTTGGAAGATCTGTTATTTATTTGATGCGTGTAATGTTTTCTCAGTGCAATTTATATTTGCATTCAAAATGTGAAAGTTAAGAACGAGTTCAAGTGAATGCGGATTTTTCCTGAAAAATAGTAAGCATAATAGTAATAACGAAAATATCCCTGCCCACCATTTATCATTACTTTCAAGTAATTTTACAGCTTTTAATTTTATAATGGTGTTTCACGTTGATGCAATATGCTCTTTTCCACCATTCTACATTTCTTTTGTATACTCTCAAATGTTTTGGTTTACAGCCCTAGAATATGCATACCGCTGGTTTCACTGTTCTAAAAATCTAGTCTTTGTGAGAAAGCTCATGACATCGTCTTCATAAAATGCTGTTCATCAAAGCACATACAAAATTGAGAATACTTAATATGGATACTACCATTCCGTCACAGCGTCTTAATCCCGCGCAATATGAGTTTCTGAAACTGGTTGAAACACATTTAGGCTTGTGACAATGAAGTGCATTCTAACAAGGCAATGAACTGCTATGTTAACATTTCTGAGCGCAATACGACCTCCCTTCCTTTTAATTGTCTTTTCTTAAATGAAATACGGAAGGCACAAGTCGTGTAAGACGATCTCCGCAACTCTCAACAATATTCCTGGAGAGTGACTAAAATGAGGAATTTGCTACTTCTAGCAGTTGCAACCATTTGTCAGCCACAAAGACATACAGCTTGCAAATTTTAATTCAATTTCGTATACTTTTCATGTTGCCTTTTTTGTGAGAAAAAAATTGTTTAATAATATACGCCTAACTTATTGTTTTCGTACCGTCTTGTTGCTATTTCTGAATATCAGTTCATGTAACTGAATGAGAAACACACAAATTAAAATTTAAAACTGGGCAAAGTGCAACTTCGCATTTAAGTAAATTTTGAGTGAATCTCTTACCAATTTCGAGGGCGATCAATCATGCGTTCTTTTTCAAAAGCAAACATCTATTGCTCCTTTGGAATGGGGTCCAATATCCAGATTGCCTTCAAAATCAATAGTTTTCGTCAAAGTCTGTACCATTCTCAATATGTTTTTCATTACGTTTTTGTGCTCATGTTAAGCTAAAGGTACTTAAGTTAGTCATCATTTGAAAGAAAGAGGTTGTTTTAAGCTCCGGAGGAAAGCATATTAAAGGTTTGGAGGAAAAGATGGCATTCAGATAATCCTATTTTGGTATAAACGTTTCCAGTTAGATATTTGACTTTCAATAAGTTGGCTTTCGTGATAATGGTAATAGGACTTAACTGTTCTGAGGGTCTTTTTTTTTTGTCATTTTAACCAATGAGGGACATCAAAGTTTATATCTACATTATGCGAAGCATAGCGAGAAGGAAGTCTGCAAAAAATATTACTTTAAAAAACTCCACAGGAATTTTCGCGATTGAGACACATCACTTTCAGCCTGACTAGAAGAGTCAGTGAAAAGATCAGTCTCTTACAAGCAACATCCCGTGTCTGATCATACATTGGTAGTAATGGCATAATAAACGCCTAACAGTTATTACTTTTTTTCCTTCAGTATGAGTCTTGCACTTTCCTTCAATAAATTCTTCAAATAATATTGCCAAAATGTAACATGGCAGTAAGAAGCAGGCTATACAGGCGATAAACTTGGAAACTAGTCTTAAAGGAAATTTTGTAAAAAAAAAAATTCTTTTCAAGTATTTAAGTATTTTCCCGGTGTTATGGCATTCTAAAAAGAAATTAAATTTTTTTTATGACATACAGCATTTCCTGAAATTCTAGGTGATAGCAGGCATTAAAGTAATTTAGTCAGATAACATCATTACCTTCGACAGAAAAAAAATTAGACCTTTACTCTTAATAGAAAATTTTGAATTTCGTCCATGTTCCTGATTTACATTTTACAATCATTTTTCAAAATAAATATTTAAACGTAAAGCAAGATAAATTATTTTAAAAAGTGGCATGCGAACTCCTGTTTTACACGAAGTTATTTCTACTACTGTACTGTTTCTACTACTATGTTGGATTAGCGAACTTACGATTGTGTCTATTTAGGATAAGCTCAGTGGTATCGGATATAGATATCTTCTTGTGTACGGACATTTTAACTCTGCTTTGGGAAAAGTTATTTGCCTATGCTTTTCCCATAGTAGAATAGTATTTCATAATTACCTGTTATACAACAAAATTTTTTGCTATTGGTAAAAGAAAAAAATGCAGAATATGGGCCAATAAATTGCTGTATATAAGTGGCACATATTTGCCAGTAAATACAAAGGTTACGAAATAATTGCTAAAATTATTTCTGAATTAATTTAAGGGAAAAAAGATTTTCAACACAGTTAGTGAGCAGTTTATATGTGAAATGAAAATGTGATTAGACAATGCTTGTGAGATGGACTAGGATCACCACTGCAATCTTTGTCTATTCCTTCCTAGATTCAGCCCACCAGCGGCCGAGAGGTGAAGTCGCTAAACATTGGTAGTTCGATCTGAGGTTCGAATCCCGCGAACGGGCTGAATGCATGGACGTTTAAGTGGTTTTCCCCATGTTATAATGTATATACGAACCAGTTTCCCTTATAAAAACCTCCACGATGTCATCCCTTCCCTTAGGCAGATAGCTCTTGAGGCTTTGCCATAATCAAATAAACCAAACCTTCCTAAATTCATGAATGCAGAATGTGAAAGTCAGTACTGTTGTTTCCAACAAATTTGTGTATGTGCATATATCCTTGGAAGCAAATAAATTGTAAAGCTGCTCCCTCTGCTGAGTCGATAAGACCGCTGAATACTAGTAGTCACGGGATCAATTTCTAGCAAACTAGCTGGCTGCATAGGATTTCATCCTCTTTTTTTAACCATTGTATAATGTGAATATAACAATTTCTCTTAGAAAAATCCATCTCTGAAGCCATTCTGTCTACAACAGAGAGCATTCCCATGCTTTCCGTAATTAATCCAACCAAGCTTAATTTTAAAACGACGAGTTTTCATTTTTATTCGTAGAATTCAGTGATTAGAGTGGATATACTGTATTCCTGGTAATATTTAGTGTATAAAATATTTATGTATATTTTGCATTTTTATATGAACTGCTCTAAAGCTCAATAAAATGCATCTGTGTAGGATTTCATTTCTGTTGCATCGATTGTCTAATATAAAATTTTGCCTGTTCTGTGATCATTAAAATTAAAACATACAGCAGTGATGATGTTATTGTCGCACAGCGTATGAATATAAAGTTATAAGAAAAAGGTACTAGGCATTTTCATGTTTTATTTGTAAACTGTATGTTACTGAATAATGCTTTTGGATTAGATATTTTAAACTTCACTGACATGTGAATTCAGAAATCCAAGTCAATCCAATTACTAATGTCTTTTTTAATTACAGATTTTGGTTGGCATCCTGTTGGTAGTCGTCGGCCGTTGGAACATCAATAACAGAAAAGAGCAGAATGTAGCCAATGTCACCAACAACATCATCGTTATTCTGATCTTTCTTATTACGGTGGTTAATGTTCTAATCACTGCTTTTGGTGATGAAGATACTGATGACTTTCCAAATCCCAGCCATTGGTCAGAACCACGAAAAGAACTGATGGTAGACGACACTTCTCGCGTCGAAAGGGATCTGAAGGCGACAGCCCAAAATATGGTAGCATGAGTGACATATAAACTTCAAAAATTCTTGAACTATGTATGCAGCTGCTGGCCAGAATTATTCATTTAGAAATCATAACTACTGTTGATAATTCATGACATTTTCACTAAATTCAGTCTGATGAAAATATGACTGAATGGCGATTTTGAAACATTTGTAATTCATTTTCATTCCAGTTGAAGGATTTTCTATGCGAATGTTTTGAAAGTGCCATTTTAGGTCAAGAAGTAATATGGTACTTAAAATTAACATTTAATGTTCTTTACATCATCTTATGTCTATTAAGATGCATTTTTTTGGAATACTTACATTGCTTTGATAGAACAATAATTTGAATACTCTTCTCTGTATTGGTTGATCTGTTTTTTGACTAAAATCGAATGTTATTTCATCAATGATTTAATAATGCAACTTGAAATTGTGCTTTTTGAATTTCATCTAATCCCGTAACATCTTAAAATAAAGCTATTTATTTAATTTTCAGTTTTCTAGCTTGTGGTTTTCAGTATTCCGAGAAGTATCAACTACATCGTTGCATTGATTTCATGTAAATCGTATAATCGAAACAACGAATTTTTAAAATACTTTATGGCAAAATTCAGGTTCTTCTGTAAACAACCTGTTTGGAGCACAGGATATGATAGTTTACCTTCTCCCTTGGAAAGTTTTTTAAGTTGGCTAGGTTGGTTTTAAGTTGGTTATTATACATTAGGAAAACTGGGGAAATTCTCGTACGCCTAAACGATAAACGGGAGTGGGTGAACCTGTTAATCACAGTTTTCAGTGATTTAAACTTCCAATCACTGATGAATTAAAAAAATTCTTAATTGAAAAAAGCCGTATAATTCAATCATATATTTCTTTTGATGTAAATTTCAGCCTATTGGGATTTCAAATCTGACGATAGCTTATGCTAAAAAAAGTTTTACTTGACTTAAAAAACAGCGAATTATTAGCTTTCACCGCAATTAAAAACTAAGTACTGAAAACTGGACTTTGGGAAGGTATTGTCAGTTCAAATTTTGACATAAGTTGTCAATAAAAGTTTCTGAACTGCAATTTCGCGTGGATGGAAGGATGGGGGGGGGAGAATGGTTTCGAAACTTTTATGTGTTGAAACGTCGAGTTTCATATTTGTTAAGACTAAGGTATTTGATAAATATGTTTGCCTTTTTAATTTTGTTTAATCTCTTTCTTTTTGCCGTATTCAAGTACGTAAATAAAATTTTTTTGCAGTAGCAGTTTCATCACAGCGTGCACTATCCCGTTTCATTTATTTTATTGTTTGTAGGAAAGTTCTTATAAATTAAAGAAATTACTGTACCTATTTTTCAAACTGGTGCTTTATATACTTTTTTTAATTGCGTACGCAATTTCTTCTTTCGATTTCGATTTATTTGTCGAAAACCAGTCAACAGTTATAAACATGGGATGAGAGGAATAAACCGGAACAAAATACTCGGTTTTTTTTTCCCCCTGAAAGAAATGTTTATCTGCATTTTACAATAGTTTCACATTTGTATATCGTAGAAACGCACGTTTTTGAATATAAAGTAGCAGAAATAAAAATTATTTATTTAAGTGTAGCAGTATTAATTCAGTAAAAATTTCAAATTTTCGTTAATTTTAGGTATTTCTTTTCATGAAAATCTTTTTTTCAGAATTTAAAGCGATGTAAAAATGGAATTGTGGCTCTTGGAAAATCTAGTTGCGGCTCTCGAAATTCTTAAATGCAGTTCCTATCTAAGCTTAACCAAAGAACCTCTAGAACAGTACATATTCGTTGGCTTAACCACCCCTGGTAGAATGTTTGTGGCTCTAACCGATGTGTAATGTAAATGTAAGAAGAAGAAAACCCCTTAGGTTCTCAGAAAAGGTATCTTTTCCCTCGTGAGGGTAACTCTAGTGTGCTTGCCGTAAATAAATACTCCATTTAAATTCCATATTAATTTAGTGGTACACGAAGAGCCGAGTGAATAACACACCTGAAAATTAATCGTTCGACCCCAGCTCATATTCCAGGGAACTGGTTAGCTGCATGAGTTTAACGTGAATATGAGCCATTTTCTCCTAGGAAGTTCTCCACAAAGGTAACCCTTCCCTCAGGCTCATAGCTCTATCTTAAACAGTTAACATTAATTTCATTTAATGAATGAATTTGAGTAACAGGCTTAATGTCAGTTTCAATTTTATTTTACATCCTGTCATGTGTAAAGTTTGTTTCGCCATTCTATAGCCTTCTAGTTTTCATTTAAAGATTTTACTTTTTATAGCCTCTTAAAAATGTCCTGCTTGCTAATTGTCGTTTGAAGTTTTTCTCCAGTCATGTAACATCCCATCAGCTTTGCAACTCCATATAAGCAAATATCGATTTCACTGAATGTATTTATTTCCCATTTAAAGGTAAGTCTTTCAAGCTTGTAAGAAGCAGAAACTTCGCTCGCATCACCTGCTATAAATTTCGATTCAAAATTTGTTTTAGATTGAACCACTGATTTTGTGCAGAAAAATGATGCTTTACCTCATTTTTCTTGGTTTCATAATAGAACGCTTTTCTTCGTCATTTCTCCTGCATACAGATACATGGAAAATCTGTAATTATGATGATTGGCAATAAATAAAATGACCTAAGCAAAAATTCTTACCATCTATAAATACTCGGAATTGAGTAAACGTTAGACAACGTAGGGTATTTCAGTAATTCCCGTACTATTCCGTTATGTGAAAGAAATCAGTTGCATAAATAGGAAGGCATGGCAAGTTCCACTAACTACTGTAAAAATAAAAGTGAGCAACCAAAGTAAATACGTTAAAAGAGACTTATTTAAAATTTTAATCTTCTGTTAAAGTAGTGACGCAACATTTTTTCCCCATTTTTGATGTGTCACATAAATATCATCAGTTTCTTCCAGAAAATTACACCACGACGGTTTCTTGTCGTGCATTTACACTAGGTAAGTATTTAAATGGTATTTCATGGTTTTCGGTTCGTCACAGAGCAAAATAAAAATACATTAAACAAGTTTTTATTCTATTTGTAAATCTCTCTGTAGCAGCAAAAATAGACGGCTTAGAAAAGGTCACTGTCAAAACGTAATCTATATGACCACTTACAGGTAACTCATTTCCCATTTAGTATATATAAACTACGCACAAATTCCCGCATCCCCGTTTCATTGGGGGTAGAGGACGACGTCTACGATTAAATAGACAGCAGTTAAAAAAGTAGGCGCAGGAAAGAGAAATAACCCATATTACTGGCATGGTGAAACTGCGGCTCACGAACCGCATGCGGTTATTTAAATCTCTTGAATTTTAATTCGCTTGCAAAAAAAAAAAGTTTTATTTTTGAAGTACAGGGTGTTATTCTTAAACTGACACTACTCGGAATCTTCTGTAGCTCTATCAGCTGGAATACTACTAATTTTGGTAGAGGGTGTTGTCAGCAAAACTCAGTTTTCTTATCGCTAGATATTTCGTTATAAACCTGACTGCAACAGGCTTCGTTATAGAACGTAAACTCAATTATGACAAAATCATATTCTGGATTTTTTAACATTTAATACAATTCAGTTTACTGTTATATTCACAATTTATGCACACCTACAATTACATAAAAACTCTTTACTTATATGCATGACGAGAATACGCAAGGCACGCTTTTTCTAAACGTAAAAACTTTGGAACTCGAACATCGCAAACTTAAACAAGGGGGCTTAATTTTCTAAACGCAACAAATTGAGAAATCTCATTGGCTCAAAAACCTTATCTTAAATTCAGATGGTCTCAAACCCCTGCTAGATTTAGATAGAGCGCGGAAAATCCTCTCACCCCAGATGCCTACAACTCAGATTCTGAAGTAGCATACTTACTACTGCCATTGCGGCCAGGCTCATTCCCGTACACAGGTGAGAAGCACAACATCCTCCCACGCTGATTTTCTCAAAACCACACATTAAACAAAATTTTCTTACATTAAGAATCGGGCATAAAAATAGCACTAGAGTAAATTAAAAAGGTATGAGAAAAATACCTTGTTAAAGATGAACAAAAATCCAATATAAATGATATAACATGTTAAAAGGAGGTTAACAAAGAATAAAACTGAACACAGTTGCAGTCATTACTTAGCAAATGCTTAATCGCTGTCTAAAAACTTAGTATTTTAATGATTTTCTTGGTTTTAGTAGTCCTCCATATCTGGATCTGTTTTCAGTTGCCAGGTTAGCACAAGATCGCTGGAAGCTGAAATGCCTTGTGGATATAGTTTTTTTTATTGGTCTTGTCAAATATCCACCGCTTGTTTTCACCTATACCACTCTTGTAGCATAATCTCTACTGTTGCAGATTTTTAAAATTTTGTCCAAAGATCACATTACACGGTTTTTATTCTCTAGTTCTATGAGGACTATGTCCCTCACTTTTAGTTCTTGGCATGAATCACTAGAATAACTTCTATACAAGCTAGGCTAGATATTCCTTCCTGAAAGGACTCCTCAGTTCTTGTCTCAAATGTATTGCAGTAGTTGGCCCGCACATTCAGTTTCTAGGTTTCGATGCACTCCAGATCCGATACTCCCACCTGTTTTATGTCTCGGGAAAAAAAAATGTTATCAGCTCTTTTTAATCATCCAAGATGTAAGCTAAAGGACAACTGTTTAATGTGGTTAAACGTCATACAGTACCGTCATTAGCACTTCAAAAGTCCTTGAAGATCTCGCTAACATTCGTTCCAGATGGGTCTGTCTAGAACGAAGTAAGCTTTCCTACCATCCCTCCACGACGCAGCCATAGGGGGAACGAACTTTATTCGAAAACATTCGTCTTCCGAAATTTTCCGCCAATCGAGGCGCCTCAGAGCATTGTCCGTTCCGGTGAAATTGGAACTGTTATCAGAACACACTGCCATAGGACGACCTCGTCTGGCAAAAAACCGTCTCAGAGCCTGCAGAAAACCTTCCGTACTCAGAGTGGTTTTGAGATTTGACTTATTTAATTCAGTGTTCAATCCTAGAACCCCACAAACACTAATAAGTTAAAAATCGTACAAGTGTGTGAACAGATACGTAAGACTTAAGAAGGGTTAACTACCCTTTATTTCGCAGAATAAATAAAATCAGTTCTTAACTCGGAACGTACAACAAAGCCTCCACTTGGGCTTGAACTCAAATAAATAGGAAATCAAACTTGACTAAGCTTGGCTAAGCTAACTGAAAGATACAGCCGAAGCTATCAAGATTCTTAAGTAGTTGGCTCCTAAATCTTAAGTCGGCGAAGCCAAACAAGGGCCTAAAGTATGGCCGAGCGCAGCAATATCTAACAGAGATGTAGCCAAAAGGCAAACGCGCTAGTTAGAAACTCAGACTCTCTCGGTCGGTGAAACATAGACTTAAATACTACTCTTTACTCATTTGCATTAACTGCGTTTCTGAAATTACATTCTGGTAGGAAATTGTAAACAAACTAGAAAAATAGGAGAGATGCATAAACTTAAAATAACTGTTAATAACATTAGGATAACTCTTACAAGGTGAAAGAACCGCCCTGTACACAGTGCAGGTGAGCAAGACTATCCAAGCTTTTCCCTTTGGTCTTGGAAACAAAAGGCCATAGATTTCAGTTGTTTCAAAAACTGCTGCATCTATTGCTCTATCAAGCAGTAACTATATCGGAGGTATGGATAAAGCCTTGGCGTTAAATCTCCTGCAGACTGTACATCGACTCATGCAAGATCTTGTACTTCGCTTGGACGAATTGATCCAGCATCGCTTTAATTTGGCTGCCAACATCTGTACACTGTTCTTTAATAAGGAATTTTTAAATTGATTTAGTTTTCATTATTAGTTGTATATCGATAGTGCCAGATCGGTTCTATGTTCTGAGATGCTAGTCAAATTATGACGAAGCTGGCACGTACGTTTCTCGCTCATTCTTCTAAGGACTTTGGTAAGAAAATTGACAATTGAATTGATGATTGAATTTAAAATTTTACGGAAAATTTGATCGAGATCTTAAAAGTGTTTGCTGTATTCGAATCGGATATAATAAGAATTGGTGAAATACCAGAAAAAAATAACAGTACCTTCAAAGCACCACGGAAATGTCCGAAAGTGAAAGAAGAAGATGCTTTGTAGAGTCATTAAGGTTTTTTTTGAAGCAGGAGTCATGAAAAATAAGCAGTGCCCTCGCCGGGACTCGAACCTCGGATCTCTGGAATACGCATTGAGTGTGCTAACCATTACACCACGAAGGCATGCTAAGAAGGCGGGAGAAATACCTTATATACTCCTCCTTTTAAAGGGCGACTGGAGATTAGGGGGCCAATCGCCGAATCCTTTTGGTGAAGAATCATCATCCACCACCTTTTTTAATTCGGGCGCCATTGTAGAGATATCAAATTATTTAGAAGCAGGAGACTTGAAAAAGGAGCAGTGCTCTCGCCGGAACTCGAGTCTCGATACGTGTCGAGTGTGCTGACCATTACACCACGAAGGCCTTGCTAAGAAGGCTAGAGAAACATCTTATAGCTTATTCATGTTGTGTTGTACTTTATGTTTTTCCTTCGTGGCCGGTCTAAAAAAGCCATAAGGCGAGCCTGGGCTTGCCAGGAGGATGGACCGCGCCATACCTACGTACCTTATAGCTTATACATTTGTATTTCTTAATTATCTAAATACTGACAGAAAAGAAACCTACTACAAGAACAAGCAGACCTGAAATCATGCAAAATCGGATAACCTTACTTTTTAGCAATTTTTGGGTAAAGATAAATCAGAAGTTTTATTAATTATTGTGAAAATTGGAGGAATAGGTAAATTCTTTCACTTTGATTTCAAAAACAATTGTAATCAAAAATCATGATCATATACGTTTAGTGAATTTAAATTTATTATCAGCACCATGTGTACTTTTAAGCATAAAAATTAACACTGTAGAGTCATCAGGTTATTTTGATGCTGAAGACGTGAAAAATATGCAATGCCCTCGCCGGGACTCGAACCTGGACCTCTCGAATACATGTTGAATGTGCTTTCGTTACACCACGAATGCATGCAGAAAGTAGGGAGAAAATACCTTGTATAATCCCCCTTTTAAAGGGCGCCTGGGCACCCAATCGCCAAATCCTGGTGGTGAAGAATCATCATCCAACTTCTTTTAGTTCGGGCGCCACTGTAGAGTCATTAGGTTATTTTGATGCTGGAGAAGTGAAAAATTTTCAGTGCCCTCGCCGGGGCTCGAACCTGGACCTCTCGAATACAAGCCGAGTGAGCTACCGTTACACCACGAAGGCATGCAGAAACGAGGGAGAAAATGCCTTATAGCATGAGTTCAGATATTTTTCTTTAGTTATATTTCTGTTCCATTATCTCAGTTCAAAAATATTCTGAATGATCCACATAATAACCTTTATAGGGAAGTGAAGTGTAAAATATATTAAGTTTCATTAAAATTATGCAGAAAGATAATTTACATGAAATGCTTCCTGGTGAAAAAGAAAGTCTTGTGCATCAATGAAAAAATGCATTTCTTCAGCTGAATATACGTAAGACAGTGGAAAATTCAATTTAGAACAAATGAAATAGTGTAATAAATTTAAAATGACTCGAAGGTACAACAGTAAACTTTTAATTTTCAACTATACTTTAAATATAAGGCATCATCATGTTAGTCTTTATTATAAGATAGTGGTTTATTGCCAGTGCCATCAGTCTGTCATTTAAGTAAAATTACCAGCATCCTGAATCTTGATAATTTCTTACAGAGTGTGAGTTCTGTATAAAAAAGTACATTATTAAACATTTTAACAAACTGAATGGCACTAATTAATGAAATCCATGTAAAGCGCATAGTAATGAAAGATGCTGTAATTGTAATTTACTATACAAAGTAATAGCCATGAGTGTTACCGAAATTTTTCTTAATATATGTTTGAACAGTTATTTAAAAGATATTCCTTCAAAGTCATTTGAAATAAACGAAGAAAGAAAACTGAGAAAACTTCAAGAATCAGTAAGAATCGAATTTTTCAGTATTTGGATGTTCTATTTTTTAGCCCAAAGGGCGTTAGCCCAGAAGGGCTATTAATTTCGTTTTGGCGTTTTACGTTGGTTCGCTATAAAAGTCGGTTCACGTTTCAAATTGTTGCCACCAAATATTAGGGCCCTGTGTAATATTTAAAAAAATTAAATAATGAAGAATCTGCATAAATGTATAAATGTTTCTGGCATTGTGATAAAACAAACGTACCTAGAGCCATCAAATTTTGAATAGTGTAATCTTCCACTGAATATGAGCATCTGGAAGCCCTAATTTGGAATTTAAAATTTGTTTTACAATCGATTTCATATTTTGTAACACTTTCACGAATTTTTTATTAACGAACTCAATGATTTCAAAGCGAGTAATGGCAATACTGTACGGGAGAAAAAAAAAATTATCTCCAGCGCGCGAGACAGTGTATCGGAAATTCCAAAGACATGCTCATTTAAAAATTATTTTGCGATATTGCTGTTGAATTGAATTTTATGGTTTAAGTGCGAAGAACATGATATTTAATAAATAAAGGTAGCACACAAAACGTTAAAAAAACGCCCCTTTGGACGTAATTTAAAATCTGAAGACTTTCATATTTCTTTTTAATGGTATTTTTAAAATCATAGTTTATTAAACTAAGTGTATAAAGTAAACATTCGTATTGACAAAAGATAGTTTCTGTTAGAAATTCCACCATGAAGCCTTCCCTTCCCTTAGGTTTTATACATATAAACGAATAATACCGTGTTTTGCCTTAATCGAATGAAGGAGTAAATGAGCAATGGACTCGAATACATGAGTAAGCAGATTGTTGAAATTCGGGAATGAAAACAATGAGATTCCTGAAAGTTTTTTCGTCTTTTAACTTATACAACAATAATAATAGTGTATATAATGTAAATTTTATACGACCATAGTCCTATTTGTTTCTAAATTTGTAAGTTTATGCACTCATTTATTGATTTAGTATTTTAAATTATTTTTTTAGTATTACATTTGCCTTAGTTGTGAGTATTGTTTCTTGTCCAGGGATTGTATTGCTCGTGACGTGCAGTCCTTGGGAAGGGTGCAAGGTTACGAATTTTGCGCATAGATACATAATTTTAATGAAATTATATGTGAAATTGTTGTATATGTTTTGCGTAATGTAACATGAAAATGTAAAGGAGCGAAGCTTACCGCAATAGTAAGAAACAGGGCAAGTCAATTAATACACTGGTGTCCAAAAGTTAAGCATAATTGATAATTATGTGAATAAAGAATGAACTGTAAATCAGAATGGCGGGAAACGTGATATGCGAGTGTAAAATGGTTATAAAATAAGGAAGCAAATCAAAAGAACGATAATAATTAATTTTATTATCCAAAGTAGCAGTTTGAAAGAAAACTGAGAATAGCAAGGGTTCACACTTTAAAGAAAAAATGAAACAAAAGATTAAATAAATTATTGATGCTGCAGTTTAATAAGGCGTGTGGTCACCTCTGACAGCCAGGCACGCTGCACAGTGATTTACCATACTTGCTATGAAATGATGAATGAGGTGTGGGCTCAAACGGTTCCAAGCTTCTTGAAGAGTTCTCTTCAATTCTGTAACGGAGCTTGGTGGGTGCGAAAGGGCTGCAATTTGTCTCTTGAGCATATCCCATACATGCTGGATAGGATTTAAATCAGGGGAGTTCGCAGGCCACGACATGCGCTGGATATTTTCCGTTTCAAGAAAGTCATCAACCAGCACCGCTCGGTGACATGGCGCATTATCATCCATGAATATGAAGTCAGGACCGACAGCACATCGAAACAAGCGAACATATGGCTCAAGAACTTCGTCTCTGTATCTTTGACCAGTCACAGACCCCGTGTCAAAGAAATGGAGGTCTGTGCGGCCGTCCATCATGATGCCTACCCATACCATTACTCCCCTTAATGGAAAATGATGTCTTTCCGATATGTTTCTTGGTTCAAAACGTGTTCCACGTTCTCTCCATATCGTTACCCGACGAGAATCAGTACTCAGACTAAACCGGGACTCGTCACTGAACGTCATATTGGCCCACTCTCCCACACTCCAATGTTGATGTTTCGAACTCCAGTTCAAACGAGCGCGTTTTACGCAGACGTGAGGGGAATGCAAACTGCTGGTCTTCTGGCATACAGGCCAGCATGATTAAGTCTCCTGTAAACAGTTTGTCTCGAAATTCGTATTCCTGTGGCACTGTGAGCGCCGAACCCAGTGTTCTGGTAGTACTGCCCCTCTGACGTCGCGCACTTATTACCAGATATCGGTCTTGGCGAGGGGTTGTGACTCTTGGTCGACCTGATACTTGTCGTCGGGTAACATCTCCCGTTCTTTGAAACCTCTGCCACAGTCTTGAGATCATAGACTGGTTCACATTCAGAATTAGAGACACTTCGGTTTGTGATCGTCCGGATTCCAGCATTCCAAAGATTCTTACTTTCGCAAACATCTCCAGTTGGCGTCTTTGTGCCATCATTCACCTTGTTTGATGGTTAACAACGTTCTTTTGCACAGCAGTTGCCCGAAACTTGTCTGAACTGCCTATTCTGAGTGAATCGGTTTCTCTGCGTTTCGACATGCACAGGTGTTTCGCGCAGGACGTAGTCGACTGAAAAGTTTTGCATAAACCCAATGTTTCTTCTTCACCCAATTAATATCCACAAGAAATTTGGAATAATTTTACGAATATTTACTCCATGTTTTTCGCATTTTACAATTTATGCTTAACTTTTGGACACCAGTGTATTGTGTAAATGGCTACCTCGCTGAATTAGCGAAGGAACAAGTCTAACATTGAATAAATGGCTTTCTCACTAAATTGGCAAAATCTCACCAAGCTGGCCACGGTTTTGGTGACTAATTTTTGTTACCAACTTTGGCGATATTCTGGTCCGGCCCCTGTATTACCGCAATAGCTATTGTAATTGAATAAATATAATTGATGTTCTGTGTAGCTGTAACCTTAATTTGTCTTAATGTGCAACCCAATCATTTCGAGAAGCAGAAAGCGCTAGAAATATCTCGGTGGCCGAGTGAACACTATATGAGGCCGGAAAGAGCATCTGTCCCCAGGAGTTGTTGCTGTTGTTGTTGATAGTTCCGAGCGGCTTCAGAGTACTGAAAGCTTCGCCTTTTATATGCGCTTTACATTGCATTGTGTTTAACGTTCTCATTAGCTTCAAGTGTAGCTACTGGTTGTATTCTCATAGTGTGAAGAGCTGTACGACTATTTTTGCAGAAAGTTCCATAACTTAGTTCCAAGAGAAGTGTTTCTCTTGATAGAATAAATTTTATCAACCTATCATCGAAGCTGTGTGCATTGAATCTTTTACGAACCTGTATGCACACAATAATATGCTCTTTTGCCGTTCCATCCATTTTGTTAGTATGTTCCTTGAGAATTGGCTACAAGTTTTCAATCGAATTCTATCGGTATTTTGCGATTTATTGAGTAGTTGAGGTTTTATTGATTAATCCTTGCTTCGTCTAACAACGTTAGATGTGTAACCGTGAGCAAATAAATGATTGCCATTACTGAAGATGACAATTTTTACAGTCATTTATGATTCAAGATTTGTATTTTTTGGTCCACAATAATCGCTTTGCTAGTCAGACTTATCAAAATTCGTTTTTAATAGGCTTTCTCGCCTTCTGACCAGCAGTGACAAGTCTACGCAGCACGTTTGAAGAATGAATATCCAATATCAATAGATAATAGATCTCTTTTAAAGTTAGTGCTAGGTTTTTGTTGGATCAATAACGCCATTTCGGAGTAGGAATCGATCACGTTTTGGAGTTTTTTACTTTTCCGTCCACATCCAGATTTATCCTTGCTTTCTGGAGAAAATGATCCAGTTTCAATGCGTCTCCTCAGAATTAGACAAATGCTCAATTTTCCAACACCGATCGCAGAAACAGCATATTATAGCCATGGATATATGACTGTTAAGTGTAATAATTTTTTACTCTCTTTCTAGGCATTATATCCATTTTTAGTAGGCTAAAACGCACGTATGCCAAAAGAACTTAAAATGTATCAAGAGTAACTTTCTCTTCTTACTAAAACAAGCTTAAAAAAGATACCGCAATTTTAATTTATTGTCTAAACCAGTTCTCAGTAGTCAAAAGCAGATATCCAGATAACGTTAAAGCAGTTAAAATTATGGAAAATTTTCTAGCGGAAACTGCCTCGTATTGACGTTACACATGAGAGAAACTGCAAAATTTTCATGCAGCCAATCTACTGGTCAGGATCAATCCCTCTATTAAGTGTGGAAATTTTGTGCGCAGGTGCTGAAGAATATAGCACACTTTTATTGCTTTAAACGGGCTACTTCAAAATGCTGCTTCTCGATGTGTTTCAAAACTGAAAGTTAATAATCATAATTTATTTTTTAAATGCATTCCTAAAATTTTGCAGCTAATTTGGCACCTCTCTTAGCCGTTCGCGTGAGCAAATGCCTCACCTTATCCGGCTCTGATAGACTGCATCTCAGTTTTAATTCATTAATCATTTTGAAATGTATTAATATTTCTGTAATATCCCTCAACCGTCTTCTCTCCTCGCCAAAGAAATTATCAACAATTCTTCATATCTTTTTAACGTTTATTCCACATACAAATGTACAAACTACACTGCTTATAATTAATACACTGCTCGACATTGAAAATGCAACACCAAGAAGGAGTGGTTAAAATTTAGACGCACGTCACTGAGTTATGCGAATGATGTGAAATGCGCAGCTCTCCGACGCACGTGAAGTAAGATATAAGGGAAGAAACGTGCAGAATGGGAAATGTTCGTGTCGTTATTTCTGCCAGACGAATTATTGACGAAAGTTGGTTTTTGTTCCGGAGGATACGCGTAATAGGAAAGAATGCCAGGCCGCCGTCAACGAAGGCACTTCCAGCAAATAGACAATTTTACGAGGGGTATGGTGATCGGACTGAGAAGGGCGGGTTGGTCATTACGTCAAATCGCAGCTGATACCCACATGGATGCGAGCACGGTGCATCGGCTATGGCGAACATGGTTGGAACTAGGGAAGGTGGGAAGAAGGAGGGGGGCAGGTGCAGCCAGAGTGACGTCAGCACGCGTGGATCGACGCATCCACCGACAAGCTGTGGCAGTCTCGTAAGTCACTTGTACCGCGATTCTGCAGCATGTGCAAGATACCCTGGGTGTTCCGTGTTGACCAGAACAATTTCCCGTCAATTGGTTGAACGTGGCCTGCACTCACGGCATCCGTTAAGAAGACTGCCATTGACCCCACAGCATAGACGCCAACGATTAGAATGGTGCTGGACTTCAGCGATGTGGATGACAGAATGGCAAACCGTCGTGTTCTCAGATGAGTCACGCTTCTGTTTATCCAGTGACAGTCGCCGCATACGTATGTGGCGTCGACGTGGAGACAGATCTAATCCGGCAGTAACTGTGGAACGCCCCACCGTGTGACAACGTGGCGTAATGGTTTGGGGCGCTATTGCCTACGATTCCAGGTCACTTCTAGTTTGTATTCAGGGCACTATGACGGCCTAACAATACTTGGATAATGTACTGCGGCCGGTGGCAATCCCTTACCTTCAGGGGCTGCCTAATGCAAATCAGGATAACGCCCGACCACACAGTGCTCGCATCTGCCAACATGCTCTGCAAGGTATACAGATGCTTCCCTGGCCACCGTACTCTCCTGACCTGTCACCAATCGAATGGGATGTGATTGACGCCATTTGCCGATGTGGGATGTGATTGGACGCTGGAATTGTGGGATGTGATTGGACGCCATTTGCAGACTCTGCCCCTGCCTCGTTCAGAAGACGAACTGTGGCAAACGGTTGAAAGGGAATAGAGAGCCATCCCTCGGGACACCATCCGCACTCTTATTGACTCTGCCTAGACGTGTTTCTTCGTGCATCGCTGTCCGCGGTGGTCCTACATCCTACTGAACCGACGCCGTTCTCGCTCTGTATTCTGACTATCATTTTGAAATAGAGATTACTTATTGCTGCTTGCTGTCTTTGTCTTTTTTTCCAAATTTCATCGCTTTCTGACCACTCCTTCTTGGTGTTGCATTCTCAATGTCGAGCAGTGTATATGTACACTGGGAAAAAAATGGGACAGTTCTATATCTCCCGTTCTACTGGTCCGATTGACGACATTCAAATTGCGTTTTCATGTCTGGAAAGCGTGACTTGGAATATATATTAGATTTACGTAGAGCATTGTTCTAAGATAGGTATTTTGACACAAAATCGGACTTTTTCTGAAATGGCATGCCAGTGTTTTTCCATATTTTGATTCTACGATTCAAATTATGCCTAAATATTAGACTTTGTAAAATTTGTTGCGAAATTTAAAGAAAAATTAAAAAAATTATCTTGGCGCAATTTTTTTTTTCAGTTTGTGTCAAGAATAATTCACTTGGCGAACTTCTTAACATTATGGCAACCTATTTTCCTTTCCCTTTTTACATTGTGCACGAGGGGAAAAAGTCACATCGTACCTACTTTCAAATAATTTTAACAAAGCTCCTAAACCACATTTTGGTGTTTTATCGCTTTCAACAAATATGTCAAATTTCAAAACGCGCCAATATATGAATTCACGTATATCTTTGGAAATTTTGAATATAAAACTGTAATTTTTTGTAGGTATGCTTAGAAATACACCTACTTTAAGATGATGGTAAAAATTTTATAGATTATGATCCAAAATGATTTTCGAAAAATTTTTAAAATAAATGAAAAGTAAAGTGGGCGAATTTTATTTGGAATGAACCTAAATTTCAAAATGTGAAAGGAAGAATCAAATAAGTTTAATAAAAAAAAAGAAAGATTAATAAATATATACCAAATTCAAATAACATTGAGGAGCTAAAATTTTGAGAACTAATTTTTTAAAAACTACTCGTGCGATTTTTACAAATCTTGGTAATTGGGCATAATATGAGTCATAGAATCGAAATACGGAAAAACATCGGTATGTCACTTCAGAAAAAGTCCAATTTTGTGTCAAAATACCTATATAAAATAATGCTGTATATAAATCTAGTACATATCCTAAGTCGCACTTTCGAGACACAAAAAAACGCAAGTTGAATTTCGTCAATCGACCCAGTAGAACGGGAGATGTAGAACTAACTGTCCATCCCCCTTTTTCTTGGCGGTGTGTACATTAATTATCTTGCAGGATTTCATTTTATTTTCCTAATAGTTATTTTTATTTTAAGACAAGCCTTTCCTGTACGCTCTCATTTTCCTACCTTCCCTACATTCCTACCTACGTTTCCAATCTTTTCAGGTTACAAATCACAGCATAGTTTACCCTTTCGATGGTTGGCCACGCCTTATACATTGTTTAATTTCTGGCTAGCATAACTAATCGGGAACATCATTGCGTCCTTCCCTTAACATAAGCAGGCACTAACACTTGTTGAGGATGCATCACACTTAATTATAGAAGGTAACCTTGGAGCAGAGGTATAAAGGCTGGGTGCCTCAAGACATTTCTTCAATTCCTCGAAAGTGTCATTGTGTTTTCTGTCCAGCACACCTGTTCGGGACATATCTTTTGATAAACCCTGTTGATGGCTTATCTGTCTCTGCATAACGTGAAATGCAGTCTCTGTAGCAAATACATAGACCCAGACCATATTTCAATGTCTTCTTCGTTGTAGGCGTAGCTAGTGCCTGTATAGCTTCCACTTTCTCTTGATCTGTCCAATGACTGTTGGAACCGATGATGTGTCGTAAATACTTAATAGGCGTCTTAGCAAAGGAGCATTTCTTTAGATTTACTGAAAACTTTAGTTCTAACAATTCCGAAAAATTGGTGTCAAAATTTGCTAAATGTTCATTCTAACTGTTTGAATAAACTGCTAGGTCATCGACGTAGGCTGGAGCAAAATCTTTGTATTTAGCGGGTGCTTGGTTCATCACTCTCTGAAATAATGCTGTGACATTACGTAGCCCGAAAGGGGTGACCTTAAATTGATACTGAGCTCGATGAGTCTTGAAAGATGCTAAATCTTGATTTTACCTTTCTAAGGGTATGGCCAAATATCTTTTTAGCAAATCGCTGGTTGTTGCCATGTTAGCTTTTCCAATATTGAGTAACGGTTCTTTGGGGGCATTCCATTACGAAATCGTCTGGTTTCAATACTGCGCTGAGAGACCTAAAGTCTACCAATATGCGAAGATTACCACCATTCTTCGTGACACAGACAATAGAGTACAAAATTTCCGGACTGATTTCATTGATTCATCTCATCGCTAACATTTCTTCTACTGATTGGTCTTCAGTATTTCCGGGATACGATAAATGTGTGGTTTCTTTAGTTCGGTGTCATTTAATCTTATTTCATGCTCTCCCACTCTGGCAGTTTTTACTTTATTTATAAAGTTATTTTCATATTTTCTACACAAGTTCATCACATCTTTCCTTTTATAATCGCCTAAATAACTTAAGTCTACTTCGCAAAGCCGAAAATAATCTGACGTGTCATTTACTCAAGGTGGGGGACAGATTTCTTCTAGTTCCTCTTCATGCTGAAATATTACGCTTTGGTTGTCTGTACTTTTGAGTTAAATTTTCTGATTTTATTTATGTGAACTTTCCTTATTGCCCCATCTGTCAATTTTACACTACAAGAAATTGGATTACAACGAGGTACTATTTCTACAGGTCCTGTCCATCTGGAATATAA
This sequence comes from Stegodyphus mimosarum, assembly GCA_000611955.2. Classification (NCBI taxonomy): domain Eukaryota; kingdom Metazoa; phylum Arthropoda; class Arachnida; order Araneae; family Eresidae; genus Stegodyphus; species Stegodyphus mimosarum. The sequence continues at coordinate 32,876 of KK117571.1, read as the reverse complement.
TTTACTATTAGGAACTGGAATAAGCAGATATACTTGGTCTCTCGGTTTGAACTCTTTATGTATCGCTCTTGCCTTAGCATATTTTGCGTTTGCACGTTACATGAATTTGCTATCATGGATGTCTGCCCTATTGCTTTTTCTAAATTCATTTTTAGATCTTGGAGACACTCAACAGCGCTTTTACTCAATTTTATAGGTAGCGGAATTTCTCTTTTTCATGGAGACTTTAAAATCGCCAACGTCTTTCTGGCCTCTATTCCATACATTAATTTAAATCGTGATACTCCGGAAGTACAATCTGGGATTTCTTGGCAAACGTCTGACAGGCATCGGACGTGTTTATCCCAATTTTTAGATTGCTTTTAATGATATGATGCAGCATGCGCCTTAGGACCTGATCGCGCCTTTCAACGAATGCCGAACTTTACGGATATGCTGGCGTCACAAATCTAGGACATTCTCCTAATCTGGCATTAAATTCTTGTATTAATTCAGCAATAAAACTGGAACCATGGTCGCTAGCTATTACCCGTGGCATGCGCATTTACATAAAGTTTTCCAATAATGCATCGCATGCCAATTTTCCCTTAATTATTCTCAAAGGGACCGCCTCTGTCAACCCAGAATGTTGGTCGAATAAACACAATACGTATTTGTGCTTACTTGCTGACGAGGTTCAGTATAACCGATTATATCAGTGCTTACCGTATCAAACAATTCAGGTCTCTGAATTGGGACTATAGGTATAAGACAGCTGGCTCTTTCTCTACGTTGTAATTGGCATTCCTTACTAGTTTTAAAATATTCTTCTATAACTCGCGACATGTTTGCCCAATAAAATTAATAACAGACCTTTCTTTTGTTTTGCTCATCCCTAAGTAATTTTCTAAAATAGGTTCATGTGCTAATTTTAAAATTTGTTCTCTTCTAACCTTTGGCACTACTAATTGGCTAATCTGTTCTACAAAAATCGTTTAGGTATGATAAGTTAAATCATCCATAAAAGTATACATTCTTTATTCTTTCCGCATCTCTAAAAATATTGCATTAAGTCTCACAATTATGTGCTGTTCTTCAAAAACCCTCGCTTCCGAGCATTGAGGTACATATAATTTATCCTCATTTCCGCTTTAAACCTGAATGTAATTTATGATTAAATTTTGCTCTTCTTCTGCAAAAATAAATCACCGCGGCTTTCACCTTCGACTAGCTTCCATTGATGATTCCTTCCTTCTGGTGTTTGAAGTTTTCACAATTCGCAGGAAGTAGATGTGACTCAGAAATCAATATATCGTAAAAATTTCGAATAAATACGCCGGGAATACGGAATTTTTCTGCTAATGCTACCAATATTTCAAGAGACGTTTTAAAAAATGAAGGTTATCAACATTTTTGGTAGACACAGTAATTCTTGTTCTTACAAGAACAGTTAGCCAGTAATTAAAAACATTTCTAAGGGGGCTCTGGGAGCAAATGAAAGCCAGCCGGTTTCAGATCTAGCAAGGAACAAGCTGCGGTCCCTGACCTGGGCGGGCAACTTCTGTGGTCAACAAATTTAAGTGCATGGCTGGATCTTATTTAAAATGCTGTCTAACTTGCAACAACATTAGCTGTTTAAAGGTCAGATTTAAAAAACAATTAAGAAGATTTTAAAATACTAAGAACACTTTTATGAGAACAAAGTGCCCCTGATTACGATTGGAAATATAATATCAGACAGTGGACAATATAGAGACTCCAGGCATAACTGACAGAGTCTGACTGTAACTATTTTCTAACAGCGTATCCAATAAAATTTATCTTGGACCATCCTAGATAAATGAAACAAATCAAATTAATGTACTTCGAGCATATACAACAGAAGGATAGAAAAGTGTAATTAAGTCAGTTTTTAGTTATTCTTATTAAGGCAAATCATAATCTATTTTATTTACGGTAAAAGAAATTATGAGCGCACCTAGGAAAAAGCCCTCGGAGAAGGAATATAGAAAAAGAGCCAAAGATAAGGCCGAACAGGAAAAACAAATTGCAGCTAAGGTTAAAAAATGGCTTCACGGAAGAGGTAAAACCGTCAAACCCTGTCGCAACTTCGGATGAAACGAAGATTCTAGAGGATATTAATATTTCTTGCAATTCGCATGGCTAAGTTGAATTATCTTCAACTATCATCACTAAACAGTCTACATGTTAGCAAAGAGAAAAACCTTCTTCCTCGACCTCAAGCTGGAGGACATGAAGCCAGGATATAAAGATCTCCTTGTTTGGGATGCGGGTAGACAGCAGAAAGACGAAGACGTAAAAGCTTTCTATTTGTTGGGTCCATGGAGTTGACAAGTAAAAAAGGAAAGTTCAGCAACGATCTTTCTTAAGCAGCCAAGCTGTATTATCAGCCGTAAAACATCTAGAAAACGGAGACCTTATATCCATGAAACGTGATTGCAAACATTTGACATCTTCTATGTGGTAGCGAACATTAGCAAATAATGAAGAGATTAGGAGTTCCTGGCTTATATATTCTGAAATAAAAAATACAAATTTTTGTACACCCTGCAAGATTTACCAGAAACATGTCCCTGCCGCTACAACAGCATTGTGGGTTGCAGGATTCATTAATCGGAAAAAAATTTCGACAAGATTAATTGAGCACGAAGCATCTGAAATCCAAAAAGTGCATGATTAAGCGAAAAATTAGCGGTACAAGCCAAGATTACAGAAATGTATGAGCTAGCGAATTTGTGCCATGTTTGGTTCAATCCTCGAATCTTGTCGGTGTGCATTCAGCCTTATCGTGCCCAGAAGCAGTTACTCCGTTTGGAATTACTCAGAATGTATTTTGCTTTTTTTATTGGATCCACATTCTATGGGATATTAAGATAAAATATACAAAATTCAACTTAAGCAGCCAGATAAGATGGTTGGCAAAATTGGTTGGCTCTGAAAGTCCTTCTATTTACCGAAAGTAGTAAAATCCTTGAAAGAAAATAAAGATTTTTTTAAGATGGAATTAAAGTACATCTGCTAAATGCTATGAAAAATTTTGAATTTGGGCTATAGAAGTCCAGAAGGAAGATAATTCTAAAATAGGTTAAATGAAGAAAGTTAAGAAACGCTCTGACCAAAACGTTGTGAAAAACCAGAGGGAGTCCTATGGAATATTGGATAGAAGAGTCTAAAACAGTAGCCGAAAGAACTGAATTTGAGCCTGTTCTGATAAATAAAGGAATCCTAAAGACAAAATGTCATTTGGGGAACTGGGTGAGGATAAATTACAAACACTTCAAGCTGTTCAGCTATTTTCTAAGGCAAAAAGATTGTATTTGATCGAATCCTATAAGAAATTAAAACGAGAGTTAACAGCGCTACTATACTAATTAAAATTTTAGACGTCTCCGTGGTCATGAAATATTGAATATATCGACTGAAGAACTGCAAGAAAATGAAGCGCATTTTGCACGAAAATATGAGCGAGACCTGAATACATTTGAGTTTTACAAGGGACTAGCCATTTTTAAAGAAGTCCCACTATTATTTGGCGACATAAGAAAGGCTAGCGTTTTCTATCTCTTGCAGCTGGTCCACAGCTATTATAAGCAGGATGGTTTTCAGATTATTTGTATTGCGCAGCGAATTTACACCATACTTCCGACCACATCCGCAACCTGCGAACGAAGTTTTAGAAAATTGAAACTTATTAAAAACTACACTCACGTTTGTGAAAATTGCAACACCAAGAAGGAATCGTCATAATTGAATGCAATTTAATACACAGTTGAGTGGTAGTGGTACAAATAAATGATTAAATGTTCAAAGCAAACAAACAAGAACAAGAGATCAGAATCAGTATTTTGTGTGGCCACCACGCGCCGCAATAAGTGCTGCTACACGACGTGGCATGGAGTCAAACAAAGTTTGAATGTCTGACTGAGGAAGAGCATTCCATATCGTTTGTACGCGTACCCAAAGTTCGTCTGCAGACGCAACAGGACGAGGATCACGAGCAAGACGCCGACCAATGACATCCCACACATGTTCAATTGGCGACATATCCGGGGAACACGCAGGCCAAGGAAGAAGCTGTACCTGCTGCGCTGCAAAGAAGGATTTAACAATCCGAGCAGTATGAGGGCGGGCATTGTCCTGTTGAAATACAGCGCCTGGCAAGCTTTGAAGGAAGGGAACAGCTTCGGGCTGTAGAACTTCACGGATATACCGGTTGCTGTTCAGATTGCCCACAATTCGTAGCAATTGAGATCGTCTATGATATGCTATGGCGCCCCAGACCATAACTCCGGGTGTTCGTCCACTGTGGCGTTCGATAATGCACTCCGGAAGGTGGCGTTCACCGGCATAGCGTCTGACACGAATGCGGCCATCATGGTACCACAAATTAAAGCGGGATTCGTCAGAAAACACGACATGCTGCCAATCAGCACGCCAGTCTCTATGCTGATTGGCCCATTGTAGCCGCAGGCGGCGATGGTCGTGCGTTAGGGGGATCCTGTATAAAGGAGTCCGTGCGCGCAGTCCACACTGCAGCAGACGTCTACGAATTGATGAAGCACACAATGAAACACCTGTAGCTATTGACCACAGTGCTGCCAATTGTCTAGAGGAAGCTGTACGGTCCGTCCGCGCCATGCGGACCAGGTGTCTATCATCGCGAGCTGACGTCACATTTCGGGGTCCACTCCCGGATTTCCGAGTTGTCCGACACTCGTCCGTCCACTGCTTCCAAACGCGCATCACTGTGCTGCTGTTACGCTGCACACGAGAGGCTACTGCACGATACGACAATCCAGCTTCACGAAGGCCGATGATTCTCCCTCGTTCAAACTCTGTAAGTTGTTCAAATCTCGCTCTCTTTCGTCGACGAGGCATAAGTACAGATTGAGTTAACGTTTACCACTAGCAGATAACCACCGATAACCATACATGCCTCGCTACAGCCGTCTATTTATTCGGATCCATCAGCCGTTCAGAGGGCGCTGCTCAGCATACGCATGCGCTACGGATTTGCAATTCTAATCATTTGCATATCATGCGCTACTTTGCATTTCCTGAAAATTTCAGCTCACTCGCGTAAGTCCTTCATGGTGTTGCAATTTTCACAAACGTGAGTGTATATGCGATCATCGATGTGCCAGGGGCGTTTATGAAGTCTCACGATTCCGGCAAGCGAAAATCAAATCACACATCAAGTAAATTCTGACTAGTGCCAGTCCATATTCTGTATGCAATGGCCCCATTAGCGGCCGAGCGGTAGAAGCGGCTAAACACTAGTAGTTTGGTCCGAGGCTCGAGTTCTGGAGAACGGACTGTTTGCGTGAGCTTTTTTGTAGTTTTCCCCAGGCGTGACGTGGATACCAGCGAGGTTTTCTTAAAACATTCTCCACGGGGCATCCCTCACATTCCGTACAGTTAGTTAGACCAGGCACGGATTCAAACTTAGGCGAGCGGGCTGGTTTCTGTGGATTTCTTCATGTGTAATATGATTGCCAGCCTGTTTTCCTTAAAACGTCCTTCACGAGTGGTTTTAAAACAGTGATATGATGATGTTTTAAAACTTTTGAATCCTAAATAAAAATTTATTTGAAAGTGTTATTACCTAAAGTGCTAGGGTAATAGTATAGCCTTTTTAGTCCACTGATGGTACGCCTAATCGTACACCTCGAAATCTAACAACACAGTTACCAATTTAAATTTGAATTTCTTTCCTTTTTTACACAGTTTTACAGTTTTACGAAAAAAAAGTTATCTTTATGCCTGTTTAGCAACTAATTTTCTGAAGATTTATCCATTGATTCTACAATGGGGAATTCTAGTTTTTGGAACTTTGTTAACCAAAAACTGAAGCACTTATAAAACTGTTCTATTATAAAATTATTAAATACAGTGAAAAAAAAGGAAGATATCTCCTGTAGATTTTGTTGCTGAGAATGAGTACATTTTCTCAAATCTGTTATCATCACCAGTTCATGAAGCCTTAATAAGGGTGCCAGCATATTTTATGCAGCGGTTTTGCGATGCATCTGTCAACAAGTTATCCAGATCCGCGAGAATTTTTTTGTTCATAGTAGTCTTACAATAGACTAAATTTCGAACTGACCCCAACAGCACGGCACGTCGCTGCAACATTACAAACGTGTCGCATTGTGACGACCTCAATGGCGCACTAACGGTGTAGGAATGGCTTAATGTCTGCTTTTTGCGACGTCACATTGCGAAGTTGATGTGAAGTTACATTATGACATTATTGTGAAGTCACACTGCGACATGGATGCGTAGTCGCGCTGCAACGTGGTCGTGAAATTACACTGGGAAATTGTTGTGAAGTCGCACTGCGACATTCATGTAACAACTCATTTTGACTTTAATATAAAGCCATAGAGTGACATGAATGCAGCATAATAAAGTTCCATGAATATAATGCCACTGAAGATGTAAATGCATGTCACGCACTCTGGATTACTTTCTAAATGTTTAGAGTGATGAACTCCTATTTTAAAGAACAGGTAACTACAACAATGTTTTAATGATCCAATAAAAGGTGTTATACTTTTCAAGGTATAAAAATACTTCCGTAATATTCGAAATTTTTAAATAATTGAAAATATCCAATATAATTATTTGAAATTTTCTCATCTTACTGAGGTTGTATCTCACTCCATTAAGGTTATATAACCGTAAACTAGTGTGTACAGAAAATGTAGAATGTTTAATTTATCTAGTAAGAAGTTATACTCTTCAAGTTATAAAAATCTTACGAAAATCTTCGAAATTTTTAAATTATTGAATATATTCAACATAATCATATGAATTTTTTTCAATGATTACTATTATATCTAATTATATTGAAGTTATATAACTGTGATGCATTTATGATTTACTTACATTTTTATGTAAAACATAGCGTATACCTTCAAATGCAAATTAGATGACAATTAGATGAATGTATGATCCAAAAGTGATCATATGGTCATTTTCTAAGCATTTTACATTGCAAAGACTTTTGAGTATTACACCTGTCAAGAAGAAGCATAACTTTGCTTTCTTTCCTTAGATTTTGATATTTAAAGACACTTATATTATTTCAAAATTTCGAAACTGTATTAAAAGTTGGAGTTCTTACAGGAGCTTATTAAAAATATTATATTTCTTAATTTTATACCTCCTCACTTTCTCACCAAATAGAAATATTTAAAAAATTCTATTTAGTTTGCAATGTATTTTTTAATTGTTTGGCTTTGTACAATTTTGCCTTCTGCGTTTCTCTCTTCCTTAATTGCTTTTTCTTCCAGAGAATGAACTTATTAGATTTGACAATTAGATTAAAGAAAACCCGTTTTAATACTACATAAAGACACGATATTTAGCCATTGAATACTTTCTTGTATGACGAAATGCTATGTTTTGAATAAAAACCTTTTTGTAAATAAACACAATCTTTCAATAAAATCTTAGACTTCAAATTAGCGATATGAGGCCTAATCTGGAATAAAGAACGAATAGCTGTGGGTGCAAAAAAATAAGTGGATCGAAAATATGGCCGTGGAAAATAAAACACTAAATTTATGTATAGTAATATAAAACATGTATTTTCTTTTACCATTGCTTCTTCATTAAAAAATTACAAATTTATGCTATATTTAACTTACAAGTTTAAAATAATTTTCTTACCCTGCATATCATCAATATATTTCAATAATTGTATTAAATAAAAATGCTATTTAATTCGTTTTATTACTTATTAATTTGAATCACTTAGTTAAATATTTCTGTATTTAATAAACATATTTTACTGCTCTCTCATCAGTTAAAGTTTAAAATTAGCATAATTTTACACAGTTTTTAATGTAAAAGCGTAACATATTTGCATGAATAAATAATTCTAGTTCATGCAACAATTATTGTTACTATGGCTCAGTTATGGAAAATCCTCAGTAGTCACTTCTGAGAAATACATTTTACTACTTACTGTCTTCATAGCAATGTTTAAATACCATTTATAGAGCTTAGGGAAAACTAAATGAAATAGCTGAAAAATATTTAAAATATACTATACATATGTGTTTCATAAAACTTATTATGTGTTTTTCAAACTAATTAAAAATACATTGTGCATGTGACTTTCGTATTGATATGTGGTATGCCTCAACAAAGGACTTTTTGAGCAGTTAACGGAATAATTACATCCTACTATGAAAATGCTGTGTTGATCAGCACATTGTTGAAATAATTTGTTTTTTGTGTATTTATGTTTTGCTGCATTTAAAACATATATTGATAAAAGTTTTGTGCAAATTAAACTTGAATTTCTTTATTCAAATATTAAGTAGTACAATAAATACCTACAGTGAACACAGCTATGTGAATGAAATTAAACATATAAAATTAGTATTTTTTCCAATAAACGTAAGACAGTTTTAATTAATAAATATGAAGATGTAAAAATATCGATTCACCTAGACAAACCATAACAAACTTAAAATCATTTCGTGTAAAAATTTTAAAGATCATTTTAATATATTTTATGAAGCATTTTCTTAATTAATAAGAATAATAACACATTTAATTAATAACTTACTGTTAATAACACATTTAATTTTATTTATATCAACAATTAGGTAAATATATACAATAAGTTTTTCAAATGGCCATCATTGAATTTTGTAATATGACTCATTTTTCACAATATATGGTTACAATGCTTCCTTCAGCTTCCTGAAATTAAATGAAATATGTATTATTGTTATAAAATATCTAATGCTATTATATGCATTGAGATGAGCAGTGACTGTACAAAAGTTTTAAAATAATTTATTAAATTTTAAATTATTTTAAAATTGATAGAAAACTCCAAATTTTTAAATAAGTATTAAATGGTTCTATGATCGTTTGATTTACTGTTAGAGGAAACTCAGACAGTTTCAAACATAAGAATTTATAATACTTATAATTTAGTAAAAACAAATATATACTTTAAGTTTCTAGATTCTAAGATTTCAAAACAGCTTCTGTCCAAAAAGGTACATAAAATTCATATACATAAGGAAATTCTAGCACCCAGAAGGAATATTCAATTTGAATTTATTTTCATACTTACATTTCATTTCTTTCTTTACATTGCTTTGCATACTTCAACCAGTTAGCTGTTATAGTAGCAACTTTCTCTTCAGTTATTGCAAGGAGATAAATTCGCACTATCTCTGAAAGGTACATTAAACGGAAAATTTACTTGTGAATTTTTAATTATAATAACTGCATTGATAAACAGAAGATCAATGAAATAAAAGGTATAAATTTTTTTCAATGCATCTATCACCATCTTCTTAAATATCTTTTATCTCTAACATCTTAAATTGTGCTAACGATTGTGAAAGCAATTAAAATATAAGAGAAATAACACAAAAAAATATTATGAAACAATTAATTCTAAAATTGAAAAAATGGAAAAGAGTTTTTGAATCAAATCTTCATTGATTCGAAAACTTTTTTCGAAAGTACCAGTTTACAAACTGTCGTTTACAATATAACGAAGCAAGTATAATTATCTAATTTTCGCAGATAAATTTAAATTTTAATTGCGCGCTGCATTTAAGTAGTTCCAATATGTTACTATATTACAAAAATCACTTATGGACAGAGCTTAGTTTCTAAAATTGAATGTGCAACAGCCTTATGAAATGAAGCTCCGGCGAAACGGCAACAGAAATGAATAGGCAAAAAATAATAAGGCATAATATAAAAAAATCATAAGTGATGAATAATTAAAATATAATGCGTTGTTGTTACTAATTTCACTTTTCAGACGTAGTCAGCGCAAGCAAGCCCAGGAAATTTATCTTGGTAAGGAGTACAAGATTGCACCTGTCGTTGGTAAGAGCCTTGAGAACCATATAGGTGACAGCACCACTTTAGCTCAGTTATGCCCCAGTTTTGAGGGAGAGTACCTCGGAGGGCGAGTCTTAGGGTCTCCCAGTCCTATTTTCTTACCAACAGCTTCTCGAGAGAACTTTCAGCTTGCAGCATATTTTGAGTGCCCCCATGCCGCGCAGACACCTTACATTTACAAACACCCAAGCCTTCTTCGAGATTCGAATCTGGGAGCTTTGGTACGGCAGTAGAGTCTGACTCGAACTCGTATCAGAGTCGTATCGAAACTTTTGAAGTCTGAAAACTCCATAGCCAGCTTTAATTTTTCTATACCTTTTTCGTAATTAATTGAATAAAAAATTGATGTTTTCATTAAACTTTAAATTTCCGCAATCGGTTATAAACAATAATTTAACATAAAGTAAAATGTATTAATTAAATAACCGTTTAATATTTGATTAAACATCTAAATGTTCTGGCAATATTAAGGTATGATCTTTTGCAGTAGTTGTAATTTGTCTGTCATGTTATTACAAGTTTACATGATTTTTTTGGTTGGTGTTAAATGTTTTTTATTTTCATTTTTTACTCAAAATTACAGAATTATAGGCTTTTGATTTTCTAAAAGATAAACCACAGAGCACAATATTTAAAAAAATTTGATTATTTGCACTTCAGATATTGCGTATGTCAAAGTTTACTAAGTTGTATATTTTAACGTAGAATTTAAAAGCACTAAAAACCGAAGTAACGCCAACGTACTGATACTTAGTCTGTGTGCAGTGAATTAGAGGAAAGACAGCAAACAAATCTTTCTTAATGCCCATCAGCCATGATTTGCCAACAACGCGAGAAACAGGCCATCTTTGAAAATCAGAATTTATTTTAGCAACATGAATGTCATTTATACTAGATTCGCAAGGGCTGTCATATAAGTTTCTGACGGGCAGAAGTTTTTGACCCAAAAGAAAGTATTCGTTAGTAGAATGCTGAAATAAAATATTTGATACTAATACTATCTGATTGTCATCTAAAACCACGCAATTATTTCCCTATTTGGAGCAATTTATTCTATTTTTTTTTAATTTTTTTTTTTTTTTTTGCAAATCTTGTATTGGACATCTGCGGCTTCGTTTAGAGTAGGCCCTTCATGATGTTCATTGTAACAAGTAACCATTTCACCGAATTGTTCATTTGATGGGATAGATAGCAAAATGCATTTCTTTTCTACATATCGTCTATATAACTGTTCAAGAAGTTTATCTGGTTTCCTCATTTGTTTCTTAATTAATTGCATAAAGTTCTCGAATCTGAATGCGCTGAAAGAATCTAATCGTCCATACTTTTTTACATCTTCAACTATATGCAATAAATTATGAACATTATGCGACACATTTTCTTTTCCATAAATAATTGCAAACGTTTTAACGAAGTACTGTAGTAACTCATTTGCATATTCTAAATGTTTAACTGGTGAATTTTTTATCAAAATTATAGTGGCTACATGAAGATTTAAGAAATTCATATATATATCTTCTCTTAAAACTGAAGCTAATACAACAGGGCCTGTATATAATAAAAACTGTCGCAATTCTGTTTCTTTCCACAAGAGTATGTAAGTAAGAATTCTCGGTTTTCTAGCGAAATCGTCCGGGGTTATGTTTTTTAATGAAAGCAATTTATCGGAAATTAATTTGATTTCATTTGCTCCCAGTAGTTCATTTGCTCGTCAGTAGACCACTTAACCATAAATTCAACAATTTTCTCATGATACCTAAGCAAATGAGATGCATATAGTCTAGAGGTACACTTGTCACTAAGTCAAAATTAGGTAATTCTGTTAAAATTGTTTCACCGATATGATAATCATCTTAAATTAAATTTCTGAAATCCTCATCTTATCTCAACTTATTAACTTCACCAGGAAAGCAAATTCTTCTTTCTTTGTATTTCCCTTCTATGGTGCATTTTGTGCAGCTAGAATAACCTGTGTATCCTTTCACTTGCAGGACATAAGATTTTGCAAGAGCATCGCATATTGAAGCATGGATATTTATTTTAATTATTTTTTATCTAAAGAGAAGTCCTTCCTGCACTAATGACTTTGTTTCATTTACAAAGTGCCTTAGAAATTCATTGGAGTTTTGCTGTTTGCCAAAACCGTAATACATTCCAATTATATAAACATTTTTTTTTTAAATTGGGATAGAACACAATATAGGCCAAACACAACTTTTGGAAGATTTAGAAAGAGGCAAACCATCGATATTTATTAAAAATTAATTTTCTTATTAATTAATTCTAAGCCTTGTTTAATTAAATCTTGCAGCATGTTATTAATAGCTCTTGATAAACCAATATGACAATATTTAATTGGAGTAAGATTAATTATCGGTGAAGTTCTTGGAGTGCTTAGCAAACTACGAGGATCTTTTGATAGGTTACTGTTATCAATATTTTGATGCAAAATTTCAAGCAATTCTGATAAAGCATTATGTGGAACACTGTATTTCACAGCTCAAGAAGATATTTCATAACTTAAATTTGTATTAATTTTTTTTTCATTTGAAATTATGGTCTGGTCTGAATTAGCTTGGGACTGAAGAACCGAATTTGATATATCGGATATTTGTTCATCAGAATTAATTTCTGAAATGCTTTCAGTAACAGAATCAGCGCTAGAATATGAATTACTACCAGTTATGGAATTACCGTTGCCAGTTGTGGAAAGGTTTAAAACATTACAATCTAAATCGTCATTTATCTCAGAATCTAGATTCGAAATGGTATAATCCGAAACTCCCTTTTTTTCATCAGAATCTAGCTCTGAAATATTTAAATCAATGCAGGCATTTCTTGCACAAAATTCGTCAGAAGAGGATCTGTTGAAAACTTCAAAATCCATACTGATGATTCAAAATCCATAACAATAATTTATTCTTCGAATATGTCTCTTGGAGGTATTTGAAAGCCCTTTTTTTAAAGTTTTGCGTTTGCCCATGTTCCTAAAATATTAAACAGGAGAAGGTCTTAAAATAAAGAATACAGGTTTCTATTTCAATAAATTGTGTTTTTATAATATACATTTTATAATACATATGTATATATGTGTGTATATGTATACACATCTAAAATTATTTATATATCTACTTGATTCATGTTCAAATCGGTGAAAAGCGTGCATATGAGCCTAACCGCAGTTTCTTTTGAGAAAAGTATAATGTGCAATTGCTATCAAAATTCATATCAAATACAATTCCTGTTTCATTTTAAGCTTATGTTTTAAGTAGCAAAACGTTAGTATCGTAAAAGAGTAATCACTATTTAAATATTCCCAACCAATTGAAATTTAGATTAATAAGTAAATGAATTTAAAGAATAATTTTAAATGTGAAATGCTAAATTGCAGCTTAATTACTTTTATTAGAAACTGTGATTTGAATGTTTATATCTTAAAAATTTAAAAATACTTTTGCCATTATAATTGACTGTGTATTAAAAATTCTGTTAGAATTTAATATCAGACTTTTGAGTCTATTTTCCTGTCTGAAATGCTCCAGATACTTAATGCCATCACTATAACTTAACAATACTGCAAACTTTTCATGCTTCTAAATCACTCCAAAAATTTTATTTAAAGCATTTAAAGCTTGAAGAAAAAAATCCGAAACACCTATTTTTGTAATTCTAAAGAAATGAGCTTTTAAATGCAATAAAAAGACCAATTATTCTAAAAGATACTCGCTTTTAAGTTTAAATCTTAGGTTCCAAAATTTCTACGATTTGCTTTAAAGGAGATAGTTATCTTGAACAGTTTAAAATTAACTCATCTTAGATTCGTCGCATTTAAACGTTCTTGTGCTCACACGCATATGAATGGAAAGATTAGCTTTAGGAAAAATAGCAGAGATATACGAATTTCGCAGTAGAGCAACAAAATCGAGGAAGATTCATTGTTATTAAGAAACTTCTCTGAATATAGAATGAAATCAGAACCATTTATTAACTTGTAATTATTTTAATATGGTTTTTGAGGACAAAATGTCAGGATTTGGAAAATACGTTTTGAAACAAAAATGGCTATATGAGATATGCGCATTTCATATTCTTCTCGTTTAGCGCAAATATGAAAGCGGAGAAGAATTCCAGTTTCCCGAAATATCTGATATCCAAAGTTCTAGTTATGTGGATTAGTTATTATTTCTATCTGAAATAAATTTCGCTGTTTATTTATGCGATTTCAGTTTTTGTTTTGATTTCAATAACATTCGAATATTATATTTCACGGTACATATTTTTAGGAAGCTACTAACTCAATCCCAATGAGTCTCTACAACTCAGAACCGTATCGCGTTTTAATGCTTAAAGCACTTGACGGTAATGAGAGGGTTAGGTCCGAAGTCTACCGTCGATTCTTAATAAAATTTTAGTGTTGTTCCTCTTTTGCTTTAAATTTTCCCGCCCGGTGGCACTACAACGACTCTGGCACCAGATCTGCAAGACGCAAACGTTACTAAATAATGATTTCAAAGGTTAAAAAAAATATTTAGGAGAAACAATTTTGAGATTTTGTTTTAGGTATTAAAATCTGATGGCATGGTTCTGATGTTGGCTTTTCTCTGTGATTCAGTTTCTTCTTTAAAACCATAACTGTTTTCAGACTGTAAGTTGTCAACGCAGCATTAATACATTAATACGTATTTTACTATGCATTTCATTATTTTATTACTTAACGTCAATTAATGATTTTTTTTTGTCTAATTTTAGTTGAATAGAAATGGGATATAGGATGCGTTTAGCATAAAGAGTATTTTTAAATTTACACTTATTACAGTAAATATAAAAGCAAAATTACATCTCGTATTAACGTGATTATGTCTGTTTTTTTATTTTATTTTATTTTTAATCTACGCGATTAGAACTTAATTTCATTCAATAATTTTAGTTGAAATAGAAATGAGTTGATTTTTATGAAAATGAAAGAAATTCCACTACATAACTTTGCGGGAAAAAAAAGCGTGTTACATCATATATATACATATATATGTTCATATATATATATATATATATGTATATGTATATTTGTGTGTGTGTATGTGGAGGGAAATTATATTTAATTTTTTAACTGTATAAATTTGCACAGTGTCCTGAAATTTAAAAAAAATCGTTAAAAAAATATAAAATTCCTTCAAATACATACATCCGAAGTTTTCAGAAACTTCGAGGGGCTATCCAGGTGTACATTTTCTGCTATAAAATAATTTCTCATGAAAATTTATTTGTTTCTCTGAATACGGCAAAGAACACGACGTCTATTCCACCAGAAAGGATTCCAAGAAATTATCTTTATCCCTCAAAATTTGGTTTGTCTTTCTCTGGATAATGGGAAAGACTTTACTTTAACGCTTAAATATTTGATAGTACATATAATCACAAGTTATCGCAATGCAATTTTTAAGTCCCTTTATGAAAGATTCCTTTCTTAATATTCCTAAGCTCTTTAAATGCCTTTGCAGAAATTAATATCCTTTAATTTCCCATTTCTGCAAATGATGCATCAAACTGAAATTATTGTTTATACGTTAATTTTTAAATTTATAATAAACAAGTGTCATGTTTACGGAAGTGAAATAAATTCATTTGAAGAAAAGTTATTATTTCGAATAAAATTTCTTGGCGAGGTTTAAATACATTTCGATTTACACTAGTCTTAATTACGGTTATAAAGTCTTTTGCGATTTGTAAAAGTCTGTAAAAATATAGTTTCAGCATCAAATTTTTTAATAAGTAACTCATATTTTTGGACACGAATTAATATTAATTTGCAATCTTTTGTTACAGGTAAGATTTTAATTTCTTTCATATATAATATCGATAAAAAGTAATTTACTTATTTTTATTGTCATGATGTTATTTCTTGAATAATTAATTTGTCCCTTTAAAACTTTGATACTACAATTATATTCCTCCGAAACAAGAAATATTTTTGAATAGTTGAGTTTTGTGGTTTCCCTTATAAGGTGAATACGTATAAGGCTTCCTTCAAAAGTTCTCCGTAAAGGTATCTCTCATTCTTTATGGCAGATACCCTTTGCGTGCTTTGCCATATTTAAATAGCGTAACCGAAACTAAAAACAATTTTTTGTAAATCTTTAAATAAATGATATGGGCTACTTAGACATCTCAACTAAAATACGTTATATGTAAAAATATGACATAATTTACGAGAAGCAAAAATAGCAATTAATAATAAAATTTAAAAAAAATCTCAGAAATTTACATAAAGGAAGCTTGTAAAAAGTTCAGCATTGAAAATTAATATAACATTTATAACATTATATTAATAATAAAAATTCATTCAAAAATTAAAAAATCGATTCAAAAATATGTAATTAGAATCTGGTTTAAGAGCGTTATAAAGTATGAAATGATTTGCAATATAATGAGGTCCCACGTATAAAAGTAGCGTATAAATTTAAAAAACAGCAGACCACATGTAAAATACAGCAATAAAAACTTCTAAAATAAATTACTTTTCATGCAGTCTTTTAATATTAAAAAAAAAACAGAAATATAATATCCTCTAGATAAAGATGTTTTCCTAAATTTAAAATTTTAAGCAACGAGATAAAAATGAGAGTAAACTTTTACTCTTTTTAAAATGCAAACAAAAATGAGTTCATTGTCTATTCATTATTCCTTTTTTCTTCCTAATTTTTCAAATACGCCTCAAATAATTATATATTAATTATTACTGATATCATTCGCATCAATAAGCAATAGACAGTGCTTACCTGAAAGTTTAGTAATCACGAGCTCTCCAGTCAGGGAAGGAGCAGATTAAAAAAAAAATCTCACGAAAATAACGGGACAAAAAAAATGTGCTACGCTGAGATCTTTGGTCTGCGTCTCTTGATAACTGAAGATACTGTAAAATTTGTATGCATCCATCATAGAATATAGTTCCATGATTTCTCAGTATTATATTAAAAAAACACTATGAACTATAAATGTGTAACAAAAAAAGAATTAATTAAAATCGCAAGCTGCAAGTATAAAAATACTATATTTTGGAAAGTTTATCGAAGTTTTTCACAATAGATTGGAAGGCGGTTAAACCGGGGTGTTATTAAGTAATGCTGGGGGACTAGGAACAAGATTAGTGCGCAGGGATACTTCCCATTAAGGAAATATTACGTGACCAAGGTCGTAAAAGGTCAGAGTGGAAGAGAGTGAGAAATTTTTGATGGTCGCATTAAATGTTTGCGGCGACGTGCATATGACATCTTTGCGACATTCACATCCACATCACAACGTGACATCTCTGGGACTTTGCATCCTGGTCACAAACGTAATGTGAAGAAAATGTGACACTGAGAGGTCACTGCAACGTTATAGCAACTAAGTGTGCTATATATGGAATGCCACGAGAATGTCGTAACTGGTGAATCCGATGCTAGAAATCAAATTATACGGCATTATTGTTTCTAAAAACGTTCAAAATTACATAATTTTTACATTCCCCAATTATGATTCAGAAAATTATAATCAAGTTTATTACGCATTTATTTTTCTGTACTTGACTGAACTATTGGGAAAGAAATGTGAAACACATGTGAATGGTTTAATCACCAGATTACTCAGCCACTATTCCCAAACTTCTAAAATTTGTAATTATTCACGCGTCCGAGTGACTTAGGTATAAAATATTAAATTTCAAAATTAGCTCACTGTTATGATATTTCACTAGCATAGTAAGAGTTCGAGATGCACGCAAAAAATTTTTAACATTTTTGTAAAATGTGACCTTGAAATTTCAGATAATGCAGTCAAAAGCAGAATTTCTTGGTCTTTCTGTTAATATCTTTTACTCAATCATAAGGATTCTCAACAAGAATTAATTTTGAAAGCTCAAAATAGGAGTTTTTATACCGTTCAGACAATCTGAAACATTTAAGTTGGTATATTTTTCTATGTAGTAAACCTGAGCTAGTATATTATTAGGAAAATTTTGAAACTTATGATTTGAGAGAATTTGGCTGCTTTAAAAAAAGTGCATTAAACTTTTATCCTAGAAAAAGTTTAGCATAACTAGAAATTTCGATAATGTCTTAGAATTCTTAGATATTTATATGAAATACTTTAGGACTTTGAAACAAGTTCAGTCACAGAACATTCTTGTGGATATACAAAATTCGTGAGGAAAATCCCGTATTTTAGGCATGGACGTTTTCTGTCCTGAAGAGCCAGTGCTTTATAATTTTCCTTTTCCCCTCCCACGCCGTTAGGCTGAAAGACTTGCTAGCAATGAACTATTCCTGTCGTTAATGTTCTCAAAGCAGTTTTGTAAAGATCAAGGAATTTGAGAAACTTGAGTCGCAAGTAAGGAATAATTAGTGATTGGCGGTTCCAAATCTTGTTTACATTCTTTTGAAGTAAAATTGTGTATTATTGATTGGGCGGTGACATTGTTATTCTAACAGTGTAAAAACGATAGTATGATCAGCCGTACTTTGGGTTTCATTTATTTTGGTGTATGAAGCGAAATTTGTAATGTTCATGTGATATCTTGCACGAGTATTTTGTAAAAGAAGTTTGTAGCGTATAACATTTAGCAGTTATTTACCATACTTTTGTAGGTTCAGTGATGGAAATTTTTGTAATTGCGCCATTTGAAGGTAACTAGGGAGTTGTCTTCCAAATATCTTCATCAGTTGTTGGATTTAAATTTTTGGTAGGAAAATTTTAACTGGTTAATCCTGTAATTTAAGCTTGGTATATCATTTCTGTAAAGAATTTGTATATTAAGTTAGATAATGGAAGTTTAAAACATGTAACATAACGAGAAACAAGTGCTGTTTCTGAGTGTTTTAAAATAACTCGATATTTTATGTCCTGTGCAAGTGCTTATGGATTTAAAACGATACAACAGTTGGGTGCTTCGTCAATACGTAATAAAATTATACTTCCCTAAATAAAACACTATCCGACAGATCTGAAATTAGCCACCTTTGATTTATCCAGGGCTGTGGAGTCGGTAGAGAACATGACCGACTCCGACTCCTGGAATTTTAAACAGACTCTGACTCCCTCATAAATATGTAAACATATACACATGTGTTACAGCTTTTTTTTTAATATAAAAGAAGTAATAAATGCCATAGGAAAAAATTGATAAGATATCAAATTATTTATATTAATTAGCATTTGTTATGAAATGGGAAATAAGAAACGGTATAGCTTCGGCAAGATCTTTGTTAGAGGACCGTAGAATCCGATTTGATGAACTTCAGAGCTGAGAAGAGTCTTTCCACACTAACTTGAGTAAAAGGAAGAGCTGCTGCTATTAGGGCTACTTCTTTTAACTTTTCAGGATGGATTTTTATAAATTCTAAAAGGTGTGTCTTCCAAGAGTAATCATATTCTCTATTTCTTCAAAGGCTGTGCAGAGATCTTGTTTGTATTTTTTTTTTCATTTTTGTATCTAAAGGCTCTTGGTTTTTTATTTTCATTCTCTTTGCCTTTTGAATATTATCCAAATATTTCTTAAAATCTAATTCATCACTGGAAGAGACTGATAGAGACTCACTTGTAATGTCTGAAGTCTGACTGTCCTGATTTGAATACTTCAATTGTTCTAAGAATAATTTCATACTTAGTGAAAGTTCATAGATGACTTTCTTTGCCTTTTTAATTTGTTTGTCATCCAGCAAAGTTCGGCATTTTGGATGTACATATATTGAACCCAGCAAGATCTCATTGTCTAGCAAACTAGGTTCACTTTTCTTCATTGAGAAAGTGATTCCTTCTGCAATAACCCCTCTATTTCAGAAAGAACAAACATCACATTCTTCCATTTTTGCCTTCTGTTAATTCTTCAGATTGTAGCTTTTTTATGGCTATATACAGTGTAGAAAGTTTGCAGTTTTGCAAGATCATTCCACAGTCTCTCTGTTAGTGAAACATTATGTTTATCTACATTATCTAAAAAAGTTCTTAATTCTAACAACCTCTATATCATCAAACATGTACTTCTCCATCGCATTGCTTGATCAATAATTGCTTCTTTTCCTGCTCACTGCCTAAGAATAGTATCAGTTTTGGAGTTCTTATTGCTTTTTATGTTTACCTAAGATTACCAATGAGATTTTTAACTAAATGAATCAGTTTATTGAATAATGGCAAATATCACATGCATCCTCCTCCTCTATATTTATTTATTAATATGTCAATAAAATAGAAAATAACTATTTATTAATGCATATAGTCCATAAATAAAAATCATAACTCAGTTTGTCATCAAATTTTTTAAAATTTCATTTCAAATTCAAACTGTCCAGCAAAAACTGGAGTCGGAGTGGACGTGTTTTTAGCAACTCCAGCTCCGACTCCCTTTACCAAAAATCTGCCTCCACAGCCCTGGTTGTTACCCATTATCATTCAACAAGTAATTTGAATACCGGGAGCACACTTATGTCATTTTCTTTAAAAATCTAGGAATCTTGATGAACATTGAGAATTTGTAAAATGAAATTCACACACACACACAAAAAGCATTGTTCTATAAGCTTAAAAATTTTGTATAAGTTATTTCTGTTCTGATTAGGTATTTTAACAGTATGAAATCTATAAGTTTCATTATTTGTTATTTTAATACTTACTTTCAATCTGTATGCTTATTTTTCCTTTCATATATATCATCTTCTCCCTGTTGTAATAAAAATAGAGATTCACTTTTAGATTTTCTTGTTGGAGAGCATATTATCATATAAGTTATTAGTTTCATATGTTTTCTACTTTAAATATTAAAGAATTTAGTGTTCTCATTTGATTAAATAGGGGCTAATGATGCTCTCTCTAGACGTTGCTACCATTGAATTCAGTATGAATCTTAATATCCAAGCAAATATGCATTGTAACTTTGAAAATGAAGATATCTTTGATATAGCAGTAAGTTCCTGTACAGGTTTAGAAACTACAAATGATACTAATGCTTCTGGTAGTATTTTCTCATCGATATGTTTAGACAAAGGAACTTCTTTGCAGATTAACCAAGGAGGTCCATTCCGCCACATTTCATGAGAAAGTAGTTCTACAGGAAACAACCCATGCGAAGCACTATCTGCAGGCTTTTCTTTTCCATCAACATGACTCCAGTTCTCAAACTTGTATTGTATTTATTTTCTTGTTGTTCTTGTATTTCGAACACTCTGTTGGATATGAATTTTACCACTTTTTAGGATCTGACCTTACCTATGACAATACGATTTGTGAATCACTCCACACGTGCGCTGAATCAAATTTTATAACTAATGCAGCTTGAACAGCCTGAATCAAACGTGCTAATAATACTCCTGCACATTATTCTAGTCTTGGAATTGTGATAGGTTTCAGTAATGCTGCACGAGTTTTCCCACCACACACTCAATAACACCTTCTTGGTATGAAGTCAATTAGCGATTGATGAAGGACTGAATTTTCCGAAAGCAAAGAGTGTAGTTTTAAGAGATTTTTACGTTGATGATCTACTAACTGGTGTTGAGGATAGTTCTGAAGGTATCACGTTGATAGATGTATTGCAGTAATTGCTACAAAAAGGTGGCTTTGAGCTCCATAAATGGTCGACAAGTAATGGTCCTTTGGCTTTCGAAGTCGATGCAGGTCGATCAGAAAGGCGACACACATTCCTACGAAGCTTTATGTTACAGTACGTAACCCACTTCTCATCTCCTGTCACAATTCGTGTCAAGAAGCTGTTACAAGTTTAACACTAAAATGCTAGAGTTGTTACCAGTTTTGATATGGTTAACTGCTTTTTCAGACGTGTCACAAAATCCATGAAGCTCATATCGGAAATAATCAGGTAATAGTACTTTTCTAGGTGCATTTATTAAATTTAAAAGTTTAACTTCTCTACATAACCCTCTCCAATTTTGATCAATATCTTCTAGTACAGGATCATCTCATGACAAATGTAATTTCCAGAGTTGCTGAAGGATCATTTTAGCAAGAATTACAAAAGGAGCTATCTACCCCAACGAATCGAATAACCTTGAAACAAATGATAAAATAATCCTTTTAGTCGGAACACCTTGATAATCTATTACACCGAAATTACATTCGAATTCATTATTGTTAGAATGCCATTCCAATACCAGAACCTTTAATGTTTTACCTTCTATTACATGATGAATATTGTCACTATCTGTGTTTAGTAAACCAGCAGTTTTTAACAATGATGGTTTATTTGTCGACCATTTATGGAGCTCAAAGCCACCTTTTTGTAGCAATTGCTGCAATTCATCTATCAACGTGATACCTTCAGAACTATCCTTAACACCAGTTAGTACATCATCAACGTAAAAATCTCTTAAAACTACACTCTTTGCCTTTGGAAAATTCAGTCCTTCATCAATCGCTAATTGACTCAAAACTTTGGTTGCAAGATATGGAACAGCTGCAGTTCCATATGTGACAGTATTTAAATGGCTAACATGTATTTGTTTATCTGGGCCATTTCTCCACAATATTTTCTGAAAGTTTCGATCTTGTTCGTGAACCTTTATTTGTCTATACTTCATTCGAATATCAGCAGTTATTCCAATATTATGAAGTCTAAATCTTAGTAAAATACAAATTAGATCATCTTGTATTTTTGGATCTATCATTAATGTATCATTTAAAGAAGCACATGTGGTTTTTCAGCACTCCAATCAAAGACGATTCTAAATTTTGTTGTTAAGCTAGATTCCTTCAGTATAAAGTGATGAGGTATATAATAGTGTTTATTCTCTAATTCACGATCTGTGTGTGACACGACTTCTACATGTCCCAGTGAAAAATATTCTTTCATAACGTGAATATACTGGTTGTAAATTTCTGGCATAGATAGCAGTCTCTTCTGTAAATACTAAAATCTTCTGTATGCCATTTCACGGGAATCATCTAACAAATCTCTATTATGTTTGAATGGTAATGTAACTGAATAATGGCCTGTTTTATCTCTAAAATGGAACTTTCAAAATATTCCTCACAAAGTTTTTCTTCATTTGTTAAAAGTTGTACACTTGGAAATTTTTCCAACTCCCAAAAAGAATTTACTAACTCATTTATTTGTATTTGCATTCACATGATTTACATATACTGGCTCAGTTGTGTGTGACTCATAATTTTTAGTACCCGAAATTATCCATCACAGCCTCAAATTAATCATGAATGGAATATCTGGATCACATTTGACAATTTCTCTCATCATTAAATGCAGAAACACATTTACACCAAGTAAAATGTCAATTGGTTGTGACTTGTAAAATAATGGATCAGCTAACTTTAAATCACTGAAGTTATCAAAGATGACTGGTAATAAAGATACATAAGGAATATTACCTGTCATCTTATCCGGTACAAACACTAATGTTGATAGGTGAATACCACTTTTAAAATGAGAAGTGAATAGTAAATAGACTTCCCCATTACTTATAGTATTAAATTCTCCTGAACAAGACACAGAAATGGAATTATCTTTCATTCGTAATCCCAATTTCTTCACACAAGCTCTTGAAATAAATGATCTCTGATATCCATGGTCACATAAACATCTACACTTCACAAACTGTTGTTCAGAATTTTTAACTTTTATCAATGCAGTGCACAACAAAATGCGACTAATTCGATTACATTTTGAATTCTAATCATAATGAGAGGCACAAATTGTAGATGGAACATCCTTAACATTCGTTGATTCATTACTTTTAGAGATCAATTGTGTATGCGGAGACATACTGTTTAACTTGAGTCTTGTTCTTTGAATTATTTACAATATGTAAAATACTGTAAATAGTTATGCTTCTTAAAGCAATAGTGACATGTATTTAAACTCTTACATTTTTTGAGAAAGTGCATATTAGATAAATAATTAAAACAGTAATGATTAGATTGTATAACGTCTATTCTTTGTTGAACTAATAAATTAAAAAATTTTGAGCATTTGGCTGAGCTATGATTTTCTTTACAATAACCACAACCCAAAGTAGCTACCAATATATATAGTCTACATTAGTCTTATTCTGAGGTACAGATTTAGGTATCTTATTACTTTCTGATTTGCTGTTTTGTTCGTGCATAGTTCTTTAAGAATTCAATTAATATCGTAAGTTTTGGAATCTCATTACATTTTAGCTGCCTTTCCCACCATAATTTTGTAGAAGGATCTAACTTTTGTAAAATTAAATAAGTCATTAAAGTATATCCAAAATTATCAATGGTTTGATTCAACACATCTGAAGAGTGAATTACTTCATTATATTGCCAACTGAACTAGCAATCGCTGATTCATTTTGAATAGTTGGTAAACTTAGGAAATATTTTAATATAGGCAAAAATTTTTTCTCTTTTCTTTGAATATCTTTCATCTAAAAGATTCCGTGCTATCTCAAAATTACAATCCGAAATTTGAATAGTTTGAATGATGCAATAAGCTTCACCTTTTAACAAAGCCTTCAAATATCGTAATTTTTTAGCATTAGATAAATTTGTATTATCTCTTACACATGCACTGAACAGATCCTTAAAAGCTATCCATTCTGTAATATTACTGCAAAAGGCAGTACTGCTAACTTTGGTAATTTAATATTGTCATAAACCTGTTCTGAAAATGCACTATCATATTTATTTTTACTACTTTGATTTTTTAATATTTTTTCACCTCTAAATTTCCATAAATGAATTTTATCTGTGTACTTCTGAACACTATCTATTTCGTTTCCTAATTCTTTAGTGTCTGTGCAAAATCAAGCTTCTTTAACTCAAGTTTCTTTTTGTTTTAATAATTCAACACATTCTTCTAGTTCTGTTAAATTTATTTCACCAGCTGTTATAATAACTTCTATTTTCTTAGTATAATTAGTGTTCTACGTAAAGAAGTCTTTTTTTTTTTTTTTTT
>KK117570.1:98111-120215 GCA_000611955.2 Stegodyphus mimosarum | reverse complement strand
CGATAGGAAAGTTCAAACTAAAAATAATTTGGTTAATTAAAATAATGAATGCTACAACTTCTATTTTGGTTTCTATCTTCAGTGAATAGAAGCCTACATTAAACGAATACAGCATTTCAAAGTATTAGAATGCTACATAAGATTCATGAAATGAAGAATATTTCTTTTCTATGAAGATAAATAAGACTCATGAAATGAAGGATTTATGAAAATGAAGGATTTGTCTCATTCAAAGCTCTTGTAATAGGGAATTTTATTTTTCATTTTTGGGAATGGGAGAATTCTGTGAACAATATTATTTGGTGTATGTCTAAAATTCAATGCATATGCGTATAATTTTTTAAGACTTGCGAAGAGCATAAAATGTCATAGGGCAAACTAAAAAACGCTAACAGAGCTAAATAAGGGAATAAAATTATTTAGCTCCTCCATTTTGAATCTAGAAAAAGGCAATCAATTACTCATCTTGGTTAACCAAAAGAATTTGGAGAATGAACATCTGACCAATGTTGTGATAGCGTGGAATAGAAGGCTGAAATACACTCATGTCCATAAATTAAGGATAATGCAAAATCAGGCAAAGGAAGAGTTAGAAGCAAAACAAATTTGACTTATTTGTAAATCGCATTTATTAAACAAAAGTTAAAGAGCAAAAAAAGGTGCTATATGTTTGATATTATTAAAAAAATTAGCGATTTTTTCTCCCTGGAGCAAATTGCAAAAAAAACCTATTTACAAAAACAAATATTACATGGTTGGTTTAATACATTGTATGTCTCACAGAAGATGCAATACAGTCCGTACAACGTCTAGGCATGCTGAGTATCAAATTATCGATCTAATCTTGGGGAATATTACACCACTCAAAAAGCAATGCTCTCTGAAGTTCCGGTAGACATGTAGGAGGAGGTTGACGGGCTGCAACTTGTCGGCAAAGCATGTCCCACACGTGCTCTACTGGATTCAAGTCCGATGAGAATGCTGGCCAGTCCATACAGGTGATATCCTCCGATTGAAGGCATTCGCTTACGATGTTTGCACGGTCATCCATAAACACAAATTGTGCGCCCATGGTGCCCCGAAACAAACGTACATGTTGTTCCAGAATGACGTCCCGATAGATTTGGCTTGTCATGGTTCCAATTTGAACATGCAGGTCAGTTCTGGAACCCACAATAATTCCACCCCAAACGACCACTCCTGCACTACCGTAACGGTGTCGTTCAATAATGTTTTCTTGGTGGTAACAGGTACCTGGAGCTCTCCATATGAAAGTCCGGCGAGAATCAGACTGCAAGCTAAACCTGGACTCGTCGGAATACATCACATAAGCCCACTGTTGCGGTGTCCACAATGCCTGCTCTCTACTCCAAGCTAACCGCAGGCGATAGTGAGTTGCAGTTAGTGGAACGCATCTGACAGGTCTACGAGCATATAGACCAATCTGCTCTAAGCGTCTGTACACGGTCTGCTTGAAATTGTCGTGCCAGTGGCTGAAGAGAGCTGACGAGACGTGTCTGAGGCTGTGCTCCGCCTATTTCTTTTGGCAGTAACTGCCAAATACCGGTCCTCATTCGGCGTTGTAACTCTGGGGCGACCTGTGCTGTAACGTCTACTCACATTACCATCATCTTGGAATCGTTGCCAAAGCCTAGAGATGACACTCTGGGCAATTCCAAGTTCGTCTGATACTTCCAGTTGGGTACGCCCACATTCCAGATGGCCGATAATTTTACCACGTGAAAAATCATTCAAATGCGTCCTTTGTGTCATAACTATTCGGTTAGCGCCTGCGAACATTTAAACTTCTTTGCCTGTATTCCTTATATATCACTCTCTTACACTTTTGTCATTGTGACGTGCCATCGGTGTCATGTGGTTACTTCCTGAAATTTGCGTATGATTCTTGAAGATGTGTGTAGTGATTTTACGGGTGATATATTTATTTTAGAGTTCGATTTCCGCGTGACTCCGAATTATCCTTAATTAATGGACATGAGTGTATTATACCAAGTACACTTAAAGCGATCTAGCTGTCTAATGATACGGAAGCAACGTAATATTGGATCTACACGTATGCATGAAATTATTCATGATAAGCTGCATATGAAAACATTACCTTGCAAGCTTATGCTGAATCTTCCTATATTAACAGAAAAGCAAAACACGTAGCGTGTTAGAATCAGTAAATTTTTATTTTAAAACAAAATTTACGTGGTCGTCGTTTTCAGTAGGAAGATGAGACTGGTGAATCGTAAAAACATATTTTAATTAACTCAAAGAAATGCACAGTTTGAAACAGTTAATCTTCGGAAAATTCGTCTACAAAGATACATTGATATTGGAGTAAACTACACTGAACACATGTAAGATTTCGTAAATTTGTAAAGACCTTATTATATTCTAACCAATTATTTTTGGATCTACTTTCCTTTTCTTCCTGTTTTCAGTTTCCTGCCATAATGTAAAAATGGCATAGTATGCTAATCTAATCGTATTTCAGAAGCATTATTTAAGCTGCGTTTCAAGAGTTCGGAATGAGGAGTAGCGGAATAAGTTCTGAGTTTATGCTGCGTGTTTGAAATTAGCTCCCTAGTCGGTGTTAGACATCTTTCAGTTTATATTGACATCTCTAGGCTCAGATCTGCTGTGTGCAGCCGATTTAGCGGTTTAGTTAAGCTGAGGAGCCAATCGTGAGCCATTCAGATTTATTAGTGATTTGTCACATTTTTATTTTCTAGTAAATATAGGTTAACCACAAGTAGTGGTGAGCTGTGAGCACCAAGTGCGTGCATTTGTTTATTTTAGATCAAATAAAAAGTTTATTTAAAACCTTCTTCTGCGGTATTTATTCTTAAAAGGCATAGCGAGTATTCGCTACAAAGGCTGTTCGCACATTTTTTAGACGATTTTGGTAAGCGGTAATAAAAACTCGTTTGCTGCAAAAGAAGTAATTGCAATTGTACTATGTTTTTAAAAGTCAAAATTATCGTCTGTGGCTTAAAAGTTTTGTTTTTATTCAAAATAGCGAATTTAACACAGCAGTGGTTCGAAAGGCTACATTTACGCTCTTTCCGAAGAGAAATATGCATACTCCGTTATCCAAAAACGATGTGAGAGTCGTGGTTTTGTGATATTTAAAGCGTCGATAGGTGATATCATCAACAAGAAAGGAAAAAAAAAACGTCAAATTGGAGCCTCAAGTGAGACAAACGTTCCAAACCACTATCCAAGGAAAAAACGGACATCTTCGACTATTGCAAAGGCACGTTGTTTAATGTTAAAAGAAATTCCCACTAGTCAAAGGACAGTTGCAAAATCATTAAAATGCTCGGTGTCCACTGTAAACAAAATGATAAACGTTGATTTAAATCTTAAGAAAGCGAAAAAACGCAATGTGCATCGTCTTCTTCCAAAGCATATCGCTCAACGCAGGACACGCTGCAGAATTCTATATGAGAAACGCTTATCCAAAGGAAAATGGAAAACAATTGTCACAATAGATGAAGCATGGGTGTATTTAAATGATTGTAACAAAAAAAGAGCCATTTATTATCATAAAAGTGGAGAAAAAATTTAAGTACATGGTTCAAAGAATCGAAAGAAAGTTTTTCTAAGGGATTCATGATTTTTGATGGTTTTTCTTATAATGGCAAGTTAAAAATCAAGAGAGTGCAAAAAAATGTCAAGATTAACTACAAATACTATCAGGAACATATTTTATCGCCAATTTTTCTGAATCAAATAGCATCGCTTTACCCACAGTGCCATCAATCTGTGAAACTTCATCGGGACAAAGCTAGCAGTCACACATCAAAATCCACTGTAAATTTCTTAAAAGAAATAAAACAAAAAACTGGTATCAAGGCCATACCCTTCACTGATATCCCTAATAAATCTCCTGATGTGTCACCTATGGATTTTTTTTTTGCTTTTGGACTTTTAAAAACTGCATTATCCAAACGTTGTCCCAAAACCCTAACAGGACTCTGGAAAGCTGTTCGGGAGGAATGGGATAGAATACCTCTTCTGACACTTCAAAAGGCATTATTATCCTGGAAATTGCGGTGTCGAAATATAGTTAAGAATAAGGGATGACAAATAGAACATTTAAAACATAAGAATTTTATGTAATTTAGTTTTGTGAATACAATATACATCGTCTAAAAAATGTGCGAACAACCTCTGTATTTCGTTTTCTTCGTAGTCTACATTTTATGCTTCCACAGAGA
Source organism: Stegodyphus mimosarum (assembly GCA_000611955.2). Lineage (NCBI taxonomy): Eukaryota > Metazoa > Arthropoda > Arachnida > Araneae > Eresidae > Stegodyphus > Stegodyphus mimosarum. The sequence continues at coordinate 115,983 of KK117570.1, read as the reverse complement.
GTGAGACTCTATAAATTTAACTTGAACCATTTCAACGCAAGAGAAACACGCCGACGTGGAAAATAATACAAGAAAATCGGCAACTTTGTATTCGGCGTAGATTTTCTAAAATCCCAAAGGATTTCGAGGGCTAAACGGTTCCCCCTTCATCAGGAGCAAAATCTTCTGCAAGAGTCCTAGATCCCAAACCTCCACTTCCTTTGGGGTGGAACACTCAGAGCGTCACTCATATGGCAGTTGACCTGCCAATGTGTGCAGAGCACACGCATATGGCAGAATGTTTTGCTCCTGATGAAGGGGGATCCGTTTAGCTCTCGAAATAGATTGGGATTTTACAAAATCTACGCCGACTACAAGGTTATCGATTTGCCTGTTTTACTGAACCATTAACTTCTCTTTCAAAAATTTCAGAATAACTTTCGTATTATATGACGTTGGCCATGGAGAGAATGTAGCTACGTTTTTTTTAACTTTTTTTTCAAAATAATGTATACGTATGATGAACTGGCTTGCAGTAGATAGTCAAAATGATTGTCCAACTATAAGGGATTAATTCATCGTAAATGCGTAATACTTCCAAATCTCATCATGCATTATCGTTGTCTTCCAAGGATGAAGTCCTGTTTCAGACGGGAGGATGTTTCTTTCTTTGAGTTTCCACTTTCCTTTCTGTGCTTGAAACCAATTAATGCATACAAGCATCACTTATTGCTTTATCAAAAGATACGCGAGAGAAAAAGCCAATGTTGTGGATAAAATTCACCGGAACGGGGCTGCAAAGAACCACGTGTGATACATGGTTATTTTTGCTGAGCGCATGACACAAACGTAAACATAGCTTTCGCAGATTCACTTATGTCGTAAGTGTCACAAACCCTGTTGCCTGATTAGTGCCCATTTCCTTGAACAATTCGCGAGTGGTTTGAAGTGGATCAAAACTTATAAGCATTTCCAAACATTCTTCAAATGAGATGAGCGAACAGAGCGTAGGGTATCGGGTGTCATTTATGTGAAAATATCAGCCAAGGAAACTGTCAAACTACTATTGGTTTGTCAGTTTATAAGTAGCATGTTTTCCATACGAGTACAAATTTAACTGGAAATCTCTGCGCTACTGGAATCTATGCTTAACTCATAGAAAAGAAAATGTCGGTGATGCTCCTTCATTTCAACTTGACATCATGTGTAATACCCTGAAAGTCGGGAGACCTCGTCAGCTGAAACAAAAATCTTCTTGTTCATACTGATATGAGTACAGGATATAATTAATTACAAATTTGCGTATTAAAATATTCTAGAAAAAAAGGAAAAGAATTAAATTAACCCAACAAAATATAAAATGTTGTGAAGTTCACGCAAATTTAAATTCTGTGAGTTTTTCTGTCATATGAACGTTTGTTTCAACTAAATGTTGATTTTGGAAGTCTTTCTTAAAATATTTCAGTTTGGAGAAAAACAATTCTTATGTTGAGTGTAATAATTTTGTACTATACTTTATACTTTTTATAGTTATTTTCACCACGAAATAAAATTTAATGTTTCCAAAGTTGATTTTAATAATTCTAATGATCAAAACATAAATAATGACATAAACATATTCTGAATGCAAATGTAAAGGTAAAGAAAGCTTCATTTATCAGAACGAACACTTCTAAAGTAAATCTGTAAGAGTGAGATACAATTACATATCTCTGGTCTATTATACATCCCCAGAGGTAGATAAATCATCTCAGTCATCTGGATAGAATATTTCCCACCGACAAAGTCTGAAGATAAATTAAGTCAGATAACTGATTAGAAGGAAATTTCACAAAATATTCCGAATGGTTGAGATATTCTCCGAACAATAGTGTCATGTGAGATGCATTGATATATAGTTTTTTTTCAGGTTTTTCTTACCTCTGGATTACCTAAACATTTTGTATCTTATGCTATGCCATCCAAATAGAATGTATAAAAAGATATTTAAACACAGTTCTGTTTTCGGTTCTTGTTTTAAACGAGAGAGAGTTTGATTTAAAGCATAATTTTCCTAATGCTCCTTGCAGAGGTTTCCTCATACACATTATAAAAAAGAGGGACGTGGGATATGAACTGTAAGCAATTAATCGTATTACTGAAAGAGACAGGAAAGTTTTAAACACAATAAAGGATTTTCAGGTCACTTAACTTACGCAAACCATTTTCCTTGGCATATAAAATCACTCCGAAAGATACAGAAAACTTAGATTCTGCTAAAAATATAAGATATTCTGAATGGCTAAAACATCCATTTGGTTAGTAAAATGACCATTGTAATCTCTATAGGAATTTCAGATAAGTGCTGCACACATATTAAGTTAAATATACTTTGAATTACTTTAATGACATTATTGCATTCATATAGCGTTCTGTTAAGCGTATAGTTTATTTTAAGGTCAATTTTAAATTTCTCTAAATAGAGATATAAAATTACCAGAATATCAATTTCTTAAACACAAATTCATTTCTTTCTGTGTGACTTAAAACATATTTCCTGCTCTTCAGATAACAGGACTCTTGAAGTTATCATAAGGTTAATGTTTCCAGAAAATGAGAAAATAAATTTCAGCATTATCATAGAACTATAAATACAATATGTATGACTAAATTCTTAACACATTGCATTAACTTTCATGTTGCTTTCAGTAAATTACTTGAAAAAGATGCAAAGTGCAATTAATGCAACAAATGACGCCCAAACGTGAGAGTGATTAGTGACTCTGACTGACGTACTGAAGGGCCAGGGTTCGAAGCCCGGAGAAGTCATGGATGTTTTTAATGCATAGTATGTATACGTCAAGAGGGCAATGTAAATAAGTGACGAGTCGAAAACCCTGTTAAATCGCAAAAACGTTTTGTTTTTAACTTTTAAAGTTTGAAACTGCTTGAATACTCAATCTTACTTGGGTGCCTGACAAAACTAAAATTAAAAAAAAAAAAAAAAATGAATACTAAATTTCTTCTAAACTCAAGGGGAAAGGTGAAACAGAGTGAATAACCAACTTCAAATAATCTTGAAATATGCTTTTTCTTAAATCATTTAACTCACACAAAGCAAAGCAAATTCATCTTCATAAATCTTAACTTGAAAAACAAGAAGGAATAAATATTCTCTGATTCTTGGTAGAATAGAATACTATATTAACTAAAACACTTTTTTTAAAATTCACTTAATCTATATATTCACGCATTTCAAATATTAACTCAAGAGTACTAAGTTCATGTTCATTAAATCAAAACCTCGCAAGCACCAGAGAAGAAATATTCAAATACAATCAATCAGTTCCACTAAGAAAAATCAGGCAATAGTTTTAACCATTCCTGGCACCTAAAACAAACATTCAAATATTCAATAAGACGTGGTTAGTACATATTTGCTAAAAACACAGGGCACGTTGTGAGTACCCTAAAATGCATAATTATTTTTCTATAACCCCGATAAAATCTCCATGTTTCTTAAAAGCATTAAGGCTCAAACTAATGAAAATGAAGTGACTGAACAGACCAACTACGTAACACACACAAAAAAATGCAAGTAATAACTTAAAATCAAACTCACTTATTAATATCTTAGATAAGCTTAAGATAGCGGGGCAGACTATCCTTAAAAACAGTAGCAATTAATATTTCACATTAAATTTCCATGAAGAGTCATTTATCAAGATCAGATTTTGCAATTTAACAAAATATCGTTAATTCGATTACACTAGAACATTAAATGAATTATTTAAACTGTATTTCATGTAAACTAATATAGAAATTACAATTAACATAAATTTCATATATTTTAGATAATAATTTTACATTCTCCTAAATACACAAAGAGTTTTCTCTATTATCAAATGGAATTCTCATCTTATCAGTTACGCAAGATTCATTTGAACTATTCTCACTTGACAAATACTATAATGGTAGCAATAAAAAATGTAAGATAATTCACTAATTAAGTCGATGAAACAAAATCTTAATCCTTCACAATTAACTGAGTTCTCAATCACTTCATAAAATGCATATACATATATAACTGAATCATATAACCAGTCCGCCATGGACTTAAGGTAGACAGAGAATAGAGAGAGAGACAAAAATAACTAAAATATTTCTCTCACAGGTGGAAGACGACTTTTCCGAAGTTATGATCATCTTACTGACACAACACCTCAGGGAGCGTCCAACCATAATTTACGGAAAAACGATATAAAGATGAGGCGATGCTATAATTTTGACTAAACCTCTTGTCCTCAAGCAACCAAATGCATCAAAAATTCTTTATCAGGAGACCTTCTGGGAACTTATAAAATCTTCCAACCCTTCTATCGGGAACACTTCGAGAATGACTATTTATAGTTCTTCGAGAAAGATGATGAAGACGAAGCGATGCTATATTTTTGTGCAGAGCTCTTGTCATCCAACACAAATGCATCAAAAATTCAGAGAATTACCATTCCACATGTCAGGAAAAGTACATCATTTTTCCCTTGGTTCTTAAATCAACGCAAAATCCCCGCAGCTAAAAGCCGTGTGTGTCCTAACACCCGTCCACGGACCACAAGCGCGAGCCCGCCAGCAAAAGAGAAGCTCGGCCGCAGAGCAAACGCCCTTTCTATCTCTGAACTATTTCTGTTCTCAAGTTGTATCGTATTCAAAAACTAACTTCTAAGCTCTTGCAAGAACCAAGGAAAACTCGGTTTCTCCTCCCATTAAATATTACTGCTCAAAACCTGAAGCATAAAATTAAATTTTGCCACCCCAAACTTTCACTATAATTTAACTGAACAATTTTACCCCCTCAAATGAATCAAAATAGAGTCATTGTCCACAGTTGACGCTTGACCAGCTGCAAGTGAGTCAGTCTCAGTGTAGAGACTAAAAATTCGACCCTCTTGCTAACAAGCGAAAAATCTAAGGAGAACAACAAAAAACTGCCCTTTCAAAATCAAATTTACAACCGCTCCTTTCTTCGGAAGGAACTGATTTATAAGCATTACAACATTCACAAAGCGAGAGTGCATGTGAATGAGGGTAATTACAACTCCTTTTACAGCTCAGTAACAAAAAGACATGGGAAACAACACTACACCGCCCTCAGTTCCAACTGTTATCTTAAAAGCTATTTACACAGATGTTATTTCCGTTAAAAGACGCTCCCTTTCTTCGTTAGAAAATTGGACCGTTGAAGAAAAATAATTGCCTAAAGATTTTAAATACAATTTTTAGGTGTAGGAGACCCTCAGCCCCGTCGCCTTGGGTGCTCTTTCTTAAAACTGGGGGTGGAACTGAGCTAAAGTCGGGATATAAACTATATGGTGCTCAAGGCTTTGCCAAAGACAGGCGCATTTGACTCCTTGAGATAATGAATGTAGTGGGCTTGTGTTGACTGCTGTCAGACAAGTGAGACTGGTAGCAAGAGCAACAAGAATGCAATGAATGCCAAAAACACATTGTGAGCTTGTAAAAACATTTTAGATTAAATATTCAGCCTTAATTAATTTTGCATACCGCTGTCTGCAAATGGCATTATGTGGAGATGTTTCAAGAGGCAGTAAAATTTCTTCTGAAACAGAAGCATTCTGGTAGTTTGTTATATCTTGTTATTTTCTTTTAAAAGTATAAAAAAATTCGATTTTTTTATTAGTGAAATATTAAATCTATCGATTATTGATATGTAATAAATTTTATAAATTTTTGCATAGATTGTTTACTGTTCCTATTGGTTTCTGAGCTTAATTGTGTATAAAATATTTAAGTGAAATGTCATCTATGTGGTCATCTCTAACGGAATTATGAATTATAAGTAATTATTATTGAGGCTATGTTGTCTAGAGATGCACTATCTCATCTTTTAACTCGGAGAGATTTCTTCATAAATTCACAGGAATTAGTGGAAAAATAACAGTGAATGGAACTAAGGAAAGTAAAAGTAGCGAAAGTAGAGCAAAATATTTCAAACCTCTTCTTTTAACATAAATTTTAAGAATGCTAACTCAAAGAACGCAGACAGAGAATCTGCATTTCACGTAAACTTTAAAAATGCTAATACAAAGAACGCTGGCAAAGAATCTACTTCACCTAGATTATGAAATTTTTACGATATAGTATGAAACAATTGCTAACTCAGCTTATAGGTAATAAAATACAATTAGCTAGCTGATCAGTCTACAATAGTTGAAGTCTTATATGTGAAATTAATTAATTAGTTTTTTTACTAACATACGTTTTGCAATGGTTATTCGATAAGTAAATAAAAGTTACAGTATTACTTCAAGCTTAGTTAGAAATTCCCAACTACATATTTAAACTCTAGGAAATTTGCATTATGATCTGCTTCTAAACAGTAATTTTTCTCTTTATGTCTTAATTAAAAGAAGCCCATAAATTGCTGAAGAAGCGCCTTTTATTATTCGAAATTAAAGTTGGCAATTAGTAACATTAACATAATTTAAATATCCAACTACTAAAATCCTTAATCCGCCACATTATGCCGAGGTTTTAAATTTCCAAAGTAACAATGTAACTAATGGGGATTTATAAGCCTAATAGTAAATTATTAAAGGATATTTTTGATATTGCAAAGCAGAGCGAATTTGGAGTGAAGTAGATTCTTTGCCTGCGTCCTTTTTATTAACATTTTTAGAGTTTATGTGAAAAGCAGATTCTCTCTCTTCGTTCTTGACTTAGCATTCTTAAAATTTATGTTAAAAATATTCTTTGCCTGCATTACTAGGTGAAGTAGATTCTTTGCTTGAGATTTTTGTATTAGCATTTTTAAAGTTATGAGAAAAGCAGATTCTCTGTCTGCGTTCTTAAAATTTATGTTAAAAATATTGACAGTGCCTTCACCCGAAATCGAATTCAGGATCATCGATTCACCGGATTGATATAGTGTCCGTTGCAGTGATATAGCATACTGAGTGCTTCTAACTACTGGTAACTATTTAAAAATAAAATAATTTTTCTGCTCATAAAGTGTTGAAATTTCATTGTATACTCTTATTATAAAAGGTAAGGGTAAAAAGATAAATAAATATAAATAAACAATTTCTGCTATTATTAAATAAAAGACAATGAATGAAATACTTTATAATGATGAAAGCTATGATATTGAAAACCTTGTATGAAATGCTGAATACTGAAAAATTTTGCTTAATAAATATTCTTTTTATAATGTATATGAAGAATTTCGAAAATGAACTCTTATTTGAATTTGCTGTTCAAAACTTTTGAAGTATATGTTCCGGCCATTACTTTTGTCTAGCTGTGTTTTAAAAAAGCTGAGGTTTTATTTCTGTTAGTAATAGCAAGTTTCAAAATGCTATTACAATGTTGATGCTGTTTTATATGAACTCTGATTGTCTTTAGAATAAAACTCTTCTAGGTTAGGGGTTTTCGAAAATTCTCAGGAAAATTTTAATGCTCTTTAAACGGGGGGGGGTGCAGATTGTTTTCTAGTGAGGAAGTGAAATAGCTAAGAAAAATGAAGTATTGCTAAACTAAGAATTCTAAGAATTGCGACATCTAGTATTTGAATACGCTACCTTTGTTTATGTCTAAGGAGAAAGAACTTCATTACATTTTTAGTACTGAAGCCAGAAATATTCCCAGGGTTTTTGTAGTCAGGTTTCAAAGATCATTGACAAAAAATCACAATAATTTATTTATTTATTAATTTTTAACACATGTGTTTTTTATTAAACTAGTGAAGATAGCAATTTATTTATTATTTATACAGGCTAAAATGCTGAAGGTATGAAACTATGAATCATATTTTTATTTAGAAGGCCGAAATGTATTCGTTAGCTTGCTCTTTCTAGCACAAGAGTCGCAATATTTATTTCCCCGTAACTCTGTTCTCACCTTGTAATAGACATCTACCCGCTGATATATATATATATATATATATATGTAATCTAAAATGTGTTTATAATTTTAATATGAATTATAAGTTTACTCTCATACTTTTTTTTCTAAAATATATGGGATAGTCTTAACTTTTGCTTTATGTTTTTTTAAAATTTTATGGATTTATTTTAATACAATTTTACAATCTACTATTATAATATTAATATCAGTTTCTGATAAATGTATATACATAATATCACAAATTTTTTTAAAAAAAATAATCCCGATATTATCGCCAACGACGCCAAACTGGCAAACATCAGCGTCTACTTATGAATTTTGATCTTCGTTTCTTCGTTTGCCTAATGGCAATTCCTGATTCCAGTTTTTTATTTTTATGTATTTGCCTTGATATCAGTAAAATGTGTCTAATTATTATTGTTTTACTTTATCGGGCTTTGAATGTATTACGTATAGAATTGTTTTTGTATAATTTCCTTTCCTTTTCGGAATTCCTCTGCGTAGAGAAGGGATTCAAAAGTTTCGGGAGAATTGTTGCAATTAAATTATTTAGAATGTTTCATCGGCTAGTTTTGGATTAAAAGAAACGCAGTGGTTTTGCAAAGGGGAAGGATTTGAATTCTGCATATTTTGGAGGATTTTAGATTTTGTTGGTTTTGAATGTCTTTTATGTCTTTGTGGATTTGGTTCTAATTTCGTACTTTTTGTCTCTCTATGTATATGTACACATGATGGTGCTTTGCTAAAAAAAACCTGTCTTTTTAAAAAACATTCTATGCTACAAAGATGCACATATTTATAGTTTATTCTGTTTAATAAATGTGCATTTACTTATGCAAAAATGATTATTATAATTATTACATGTGAGAAAGGAAACGATTCTATTCTTGTGATTACATGAACTTAAAACTATTGTCTTTTCCTCTCACGTTATTTCAGTAGGACAGCGTGAATTCTTTAGCGTGAATTTTTTGTTACCATTTTAATATACCAAACTGATGTCAAACAATTCCCTCTGAAACCGTATAATCTCCACTGCGGGGAAAGGAGGGAATTCCTCACCATTTAAGAACCCCTGTTTTAGCAAATTAGAATTCTTCATGGTGTATAAAAATCACATAACAGTGACCAAGAGTTAAATAGAGCTAATTAGTACTAGACAAATATAAGAACAGGAAACAAGAGATCAGAACTTGGAAAACTCTAAAAAGTAGTTATGTTTTTATATTAATTATTTCTAGCAAAATTACTTTTTCTACGTTTAATAACTACTAAAAAATTTAACACATAATATTATTAAGTTTAAATTGTCGAACAAACTGCAATTATATTCCCGAAAACTGTAGAATCAAAATAATCATTGAAGAACAAGCACTACCCTATTTAACAAAATTGATATTAGCATTTACAAAGCATAAATACACGGATGTTAGAACAACAACATATAATTACACAAATATGAATTTACAGATATCAGTACATTGAAACATATAAACACACAGATAAGACATTAGCATAACAACATACTTTTACAAAATTTATATTTAGATGGCTAGTTTTAATAGAATTATAATTAAAATTGTTGTATTTCCTCGTGCAATGCAGCCCGAGGCTGATTTTAAGAGAAAGTTATAACGGAAAGTTAAAAATACAGGAGCACGTGTATTTAACACTGAGTAAAAGTTTATCTCGGTAATTCATACTTAAATTGAATAAAGGTAATTGAACACTATGTTAGCTGTAACCGTAATTCCACACCCTTTTTGATTTCCAGAAATCTCGAGAAGCAGAAATTACTAAAAAGATCTCGCGCGGCCGTTTGAAAGCTTTTTAAGGCCGAATAAAGAGCGTTTCAGTTCAGTTGCTTAGTTACTGTTATTGCGAGTTGTTTTAGTTCCGAGTGAACTGAGATATCAGATTTAGCTTTCTCTTTAAATGCACATTTTTTTGGCATTGTCTTCTATTTAACATTTTTAGTAGTTTGAATTATAAATGCCGATTACACTGAGTGATATTGTGAACACTTGTACTAATATCTCTGAGGAAAATTCCAGCCTTCTGATATATTTCTTTTGATAAGAATAAATTTTATTAACCTTTATCGAACTTGTGCATTCAATCTATTACAAACCTGTAAGCACGCAATATATGTATATACACAGATATAAACTAAGTAAACAAGAAACATTTGCACTATATTACATTTCCTTGTTCACTTCATTGAATTAATGGTTCAGATTATTTTCAGCGAAGAGATGAGAACTTCAAGCAAACCTCTACCCAAGGGAGCCAGGGAATTATGCGACTTTCCGACTGTAGGTGAAAACCGAAGCTGGGATCCAGGACTCAAACAGCATATCAATATTATAAGCCTGCATTAATAAGCTGAAAGTTATATTGAATTCCCAGCATGTATTTTTTGTGAAAGTCTTTTCTTCGATTTACATTTAATTTTGCTTTTGATTCGGTTAATTGTATTAATTACTGCTAAATTTGCTATTTATCACCTACTGTTTAAAAGTATTTTCTGCCGTTTGCTTTGCGGCTATTAGACTTTCTCTTTTTGCTTCCCCACCCCCAAAGTCCAGTGTTTCCTTGTGTTACATTATGACTTTCACAATACATTCGGCATTATTATTTTTCCTTACTGTTCAGGCTTGAGGCCTTATTTCTGCTTAATTGTATTTATAGGCCGGTGTAAATATTCTTGTTTTCAAATTTGATTATTTGGCAGTCCATAACAATAATTTACTATATAATTTTTAATGCATTACTTATCACTAAATTATTAAGCAGAAATTTTAATAATTTAATAATATTTTGCACATCTATTTTAAAATTTGTTACCGTGAATTCAGATTATATTTTGCATAAATATCCAAATATAATTAACTGATTTGTTCTTTTCAATTATGCATTATATGTTTATCTGTATACTATTAGGTATTTTATTGCATTAGATATGTTTTGATTAAGTTTGCACAGTTTTCTCAGAAAATATCGTCAAATGCTTCCCGTGCTTTATCGTAAATATCAGTCTTTGATGTGAGAAGTGGACTGGTAGTTGTAGGCTGAAGGGAAAAAAAGAAAGCACTGATTGCTTCTACAGTAACTATGAAGTGAGAGGTCGACTTCACGGACGAAGTGAAATCTTTCTGTCTGCTAGAAACAGGAATTTGGATTTGAACAAACCATTGAAAGAAACGTTTTTATTTGCTATATGTGTGCCTTGTAAATCCAAAAATGTCTAAACGAAAACATTTAATAGTGAAAGAAAGGAATATATTGTTGAAATATTATGATAGTTTGTTAAATATAACCAAAGAGAAGCAGCATTCAAAATGGGAATTTCTGAAACAGCATTGTGCAGTTTACTTAAAGTATAAAATTGATAAAGAACTAATATAAAGTGTTAATGTCTCAAGGAAGAGCAAAAGAGATGGAAAATTCAGAGACGTTGAAACCGCTTTAAAAGCTGCAGAATTCGCTAAATGTCTAGGAGAAAAGTAGTCCGTACCAAGCTGATGGATAGCTGACAAGATGCAAAGGAAAAAATAACATTGTTTATCTCAAATATCATGGTAAGAAATAAGGAACAGATCATCATTCAGTTGAGTACTGATTTAATAACATTTTACCCGGCTTCTAATAAATTCAGACTACACGAAATTTGTAACACAGCTGAAACTGGTCTGTGTTACAGAGTATTATAGGAGCACATGTTAATGTTTAAATGTGAAATAGATATGTTTCTTAGAAATTAAAAGAACACGTTTTACTGCGTTATGAGCATGGATAATAGATGCAACAATTAACAATACGCCATGGGTTATTGAAAAAAGCTGAAACATCGATGTTTAAAAAGAGTCAAGAATTTACTTGTAATTTACCACAAAGAGAAGAATTCATGGGTGAAAAACAGTATTTTTACTGATTTCCTTTTAAAATGGGAAAGAGAACTGAAAAACAAAAAAAAGAACGCCTTTACTATTACACAGCTGTGTTACACATCCCTCTGATATTGTCATGAACAACATTAAATTCGTGTTTCTTTCTCCAAGTACGATGTTTCTCATCCAGCCTTTAGACTAAGTTATTATAAAAGCTTTCAAATGTTGTTACAGAAAAGGTATCGTTCAAAAAAAAAAACGATAAATAAAACTGAATCTTGTGAAAATGCAAGCATATTGAAGGAGACATCTAGAGCTATGTCTTCGCTAGAGGCTGTGAATATTATAATTAACGCATGGGAAGCGGTCTCCCAAAACACAGTTAGCTATTGTGCTTTGGGAATTGCTTTAGCAAATGTGGTTTTTATTTACACGAAGACAGAGGAATCGCAAGCTGTTTCTAATATTTCGGAGACGACTGAGGGAAACTATGAAAATGTTTTTTCATAATACGTTGCAATTTATGATAAAATTGAGACAGTATGTGGAAAAACTGTCTACTATAATCTGGAACGCGTTAAAAGAGCTGCAGAACCTGAAATTGAGAAAGAATGTGATATGGGGGAAAGTGATTGCATGCCAACCTTAGCTGAATTGAGAAAAATTTCTACAAACTAAGAACTCTTGAACTGAAAAGTGGAGATCAGAAACGCTACCAACTGTTTCACAAACTTATTATACAAAAATTTTATCAGGTATGTAATTATAATGTTTTTCCTAAAAAATAAAAAATAAATTTTGAAATTTCGTAAGTAATTTAATTTGAGTAAAAAATTTTAATCAATAATTTAGGTGTTAATTATTAGATTAAATATTAGTTACTAGCTTTAAAAATAAATTCGAAATTTATACCATAATTTGCCATATTGAAATCTCCGTTTATTAAAATCAGCCGCTTCATAAACTCAAATATGTTTGGAGAGAAAAGGATTTTCATAACCAGCAGATATTGTGCATATGTATGTGTATGTGCTACCGCTCTAATTAATTAATAAATGTTGTATATGTTTACGAATATTTATTGCATTCATTGCTGGTTTAATTTTGCAGCTATGATCAAAAGTATAAGTAATATTAAAAATCTAATACTTTACATTTTTATGTACTGATTGTTCAAGTCAAATGATCATTTTGCTTAAATGTCTATGTTTGATGCAAATCAAACTTATTCAATTGTGTTTAGAATTTTATTATGGCTTAGGATCAGTTTATGATCAGTTCAAAACTACCGTTCCACGATATTATTACTTTGCGTTCTGTATGAAATATATATGAAATAATTATTTACTTTTGTACGCCAATGAAAAGATAATCTAATTGTACAAAATGTTTAGTTGTATGTATTTTTAAGGGCACCAAAGTTTAGGTTCCAGTAGGCTTTTATTTAAAATATATCTTTATTAAAAAAGTCATTTTATTAATGCTGAACTTACAAAGAAGTAAATGCATATATATATAGATATTCTTAATGAAACAAAAAAAAACTAATAAACAAGAATTTAATTAGCTCTTAGGGTTACAACCGAAACTACAAATGCTAACCGAAACTACTAAATCCATTTTAATGAGTTTGATGGTATATGTGTCAAGTGATATTTTCAGCATATCTCTTAAGACATCAGATATGCTGAAAATACAAAGCCCACAAAGCAGAAGTTCCGGATCAATAACAGAGATTCTGTTTTTCGCGAGGTTGGAGGCGAAGACATAGGATCAGCCATCGATCTGGATGCCTCTTTCTCCGAGGATATGATTAAAGCATTTCTTTCCATCTCGCGCAACCAATTCTGCACCCAGTGAAAGAACTTAACTGTTTACTTAATTTTAGCTGTCGAGGTACAGATTCGTATCTGCATGATAGAAGTTATGATCTCCAATTTTTTATCTCGATATTTAGTGTACTAAAGTTATATCTGAGTACTTTTATAAATGGAGATCTATTCCTATTAAGGTATGAAAAACATTGAAAGCAGCTGAATCGAAAGCAATTTTTGACATGATCATCACTAAATGAAACTGAATAATTTTAATGAAATTGCACATAGTTTTAGAGGGGTTTAATTCTATGAAAATATTTCTGAGCATTGGTTTCACGTGTGGGGCATTATTTTAAATATTTCAGCTCAAAAAAGATTTGGGGGCTGTTAATGTATTAAATGTTTGTGCACTGAGATTAAACTATGGCGATATGGTATAATTATAAAGCTTATTAAAGGAATAACTTATCATTAGTGAATAATTAAGCATATTTTACACATATTGATGTCTCACAGTTTTCAGTCTAATGGAATCATAATCTTCTTATCCATATATAAACCCGAGGGTTAAAACTAATCTAGGCTTCTGGAAATGTCTCTTGGACTTAAATAGGGTTAGAAATCAGAGCGATGCATTTCCAGTTCATTTATTATAGAGATCGTAGTGAGAAATTCTATGACGACTTTTCCTTTCATCATTCTTTTCGTTTTGTTTGCATGGTTTCTGTAAACGAAATGAGCTATGCATGGGAAATAAAAAAGATACCAATTACAAATGCACAAAAATGTGTATACATGAGCTGAGTTTACTGATGTTGAAACAGAATAGAATTTCGTTTTTCCTTCTGCATCTGTTCTGATGAAACTTAATTCTTGTATGTTAACCTAATATTTCACATGGAATAAATAAGCTTTTTTATTCTATGGAAACTTTAGTAATGTTACCCTAAACGTTTTTGAATACAAGTGCTGAGTAAAACTATAAATATGTTGCTTCAAGTCAATAAGAACCATTTGTTTAAAAATAATTATTTAATAATAACTATAATGTAATTTTTCTTTATACAGCTGTGATTGGATTTTATACTTGAAACAGTCCTCAGACTTTTCAAATATTAATTTTTTTAACGAAGAGTTCCTCTTTGCTTAAAATATACAACTTCAGTAATACTTGAATACCGTTTAGATAACCAAATATTATAAGAACCAATTAAGGTATATGCTTAAATGTAATATCGGGAATAAAAATTAATTCTTTGATCTTGTCCAAATTATATGCATTTACTTGCACAAACTTTTACCCATTCAGCTATATATGTACAACATAAACGAGTGTTTGTATGCTTACTGTGAAGTACAAGTACTGTTAATCATAAGTTTGTTTTATTATTTTTCCTATATATTAACTTTGTTAACGGTAGTTTTTTGAAGCATTCAGTTCTCAAGGATGTTTTCAAATAATTTTCTCTTTCATAACATAGCTGCTGTCAAACAATAGTGAAAATGAATATATGTGCTCGTTTAGTTGTTTCATGTCACCTGTAAACCTTTTGCTTATCTAAGACAGTTACGACGTTATATTTAAGTATACCAGTAATGATAAAATAGTCGCTGTACTGATTATATTAATGAGCAGAGTTTTGTTATCACTTAATTTTAAGAATCCAAACAAGAACATCGTTAATAATATTTGCGACATGTATTCAACTAAGTAAATTTTTGATTTCCTTATTTTTACTTAAATTGTAGACACAGGATTTTATTCTTTGTTTCAAGAATATCAGAATATAATTTGATTGTTTCTTATATGGCTTACATTTTATAACTCTAAACTGAGTCTAACATAAACTTAAAAATTTAAACTACCAAACATCATAACCTATTAGTGACTGTCTAGTTTCCACACTTGTTTATTACTCGACAATAATTACTCCAAATTTAAAATTACTTTAAAGCATTCTTTTCGTTTTCTACAATTCCACTGAAATACATCCTGTTAACCAAGGGGGACTGGTAAAGTGTGGCACACACTTATTTCACAGACATTCCAAGAGATATATAAGAAAAAAAATAATGTTTACTCGATCGTTTCTAATCCATTTATCAGATGCATAAAGCTAAGTCAGATATAGTAATATCATTTTTCCATGACTACATTAAGCTTAATAATTGTTTAATTTCACATGATTTCGATCAACAAGTACTTTTCCGTCCTTGTATCATATTGTTCTAGGATCTCTCACTGAAAGAGTAAAACACGTTATTTAAACTACTCCTACCATGCATCCATATTAATGAAAACATATTATGGTCTCTGTCTCTCATTAAGATAACAAAACATCCTCGACAGATAATCGGACACTTAGGATTCTACCATCTAACAGTTTTCTAATTATATGTAAATTACATAAAAATTCACAAGTATTCACTCTCGAAGTCAAGTACAATTGATCATTCTCAGTAAATGTTCCGTATAATGAGCTGATTAAGTTCCGAAATCTTTTAATATTTTATTATGAGTGTTGACATCATCTCTGAAAAAGATTACTGTGTGATTCTTCGCATAGCCTTTCTTAAATATACACTGCTCGACATTGAAAATGCAACACCAAGAAGGAGTGGTCAGAAAGTGATGAAATGTGGAAAAAAGACAGACAGCAAGCCGCAATAACTGATCTTTATTTCAAAATGATAGTCAGAATGATAGTCGAGCACGACGTCTGCTCAGTAGGATGTAGGACCACCGCGGACAGCGATGCAC
Source organism: Stegodyphus mimosarum (assembly GCA_000611955.2). Classification (NCBI taxonomy): domain Eukaryota; kingdom Metazoa; phylum Arthropoda; class Arachnida; order Araneae; family Eresidae; genus Stegodyphus; species Stegodyphus mimosarum. The sequence goes on along the minus strand of KK117570.1, from coordinate 99,634 downwards.
GAAGAAACACCTCTAGGCATAGATTCAATAAGAGGGCGGATGGTGTCCTGAGGGATGGCTCTCTATTCCCTTTCAACCATTTGCTACAGTTCGTCTTCTGAATGAGACAGGGGCAGAGTCTCCAAACGGCGTCCAATCACATCCCACTTATGTTCGATTGGTGATAGGCCAGGAGAGTACGGTGGCCAGGGAAGCATTTGTATACCTTGCAGAGCATGTTGGCAGATGCGAGCACTGTGTGGTCGGGAGTTATACTGCTGAAAAATTACATTAGGCAGCCCCTGAAGGTAGGGGATTGCTCCCGGCCGCAGTACATTATCCAATTATCGTTGGGCCGTCATAGTGCCCTGAATACGAACTAGAGGTGACCTGGAATCGTAGGCAATAGCGTCCCAAACCATTATGCCACTTTGTCGCGCAGTGGGGCGTTCCACAGTTACTGCCGGATTAGATCTGTCTCCACGTTGACGCCACACACTTATGCGGCGTTTCCCACTGAAAAAACAGAAGCGCGACTCATCTGAGACCACGACGTTTCGCCATTCTGTCATCCACATCGCTCCAGTCCGGCACCATTCTAAACGTTGGCGTCTATGCTGTGGGGTCAATGACAGTCTTCTTAACGGACGCCGTGAGTGCAGGCCACGTTCAACCAATCGACGGAAAATGGTTGTCGTCGACACGGAAACATCCAGGGTATCTTGCACATGCTGCAGAATCGCGGTACAAGCGACTTGCGGAAACGCCACAGCTTGTCGGCGGATGCGTCGATCCACGCTTTCTGACGTCACTCTGGCTGTACCTGCACCCCTCCTTCTTCCCACATTCCCTTGTTCCAACCATGTTCGCCATAGCCGATGCAACGTGCTCGCATCCATGTTAGTATCAGCTGCGATTTGACGTAAGCGCCAACCCACCCTTCTCAGTCCGATCACCATACCCCTCGTAAAATCGTCTATCTGCTGGAAGTGTCTTCGTTGACGGCGGCCTGACATTCTCTCCTATTACACATATCCTCCGGGACAAAAACCAACTTTCTTAGATAATTCGTCTGGCAGAAATAACGACACGAATATTGCCCATTCTGCACGTTCCTTCCCTTATGTCTTACTTCACGTGCGTCGGAAAGCTGCGCATTGCACATCATTCGCATAACTCAGTGACGTGCGTCTACTCTAAATTTTGCGTAAATTTCTGACCACTCCTTCTTGGTGTTGCATTTTCAATGTCGAGCAGTGTATGCTCTTCTAAAGCCTGTATATTTACTTCAAAATTTTAATCAGGGTGTTAACTTATTCTGAATAAATTTGGACTTGCGCAGGGCATAGATCAAAATCAAGAAACTTCTATTGGGCAGCAATTATTGCGTTAGAACTGCAGGGAAAATGTACAGCTAAAAATTTGTTGATTATATTTTTACATGAAACTTCTAACAAATCACACAACTTGAATTTTTATCTATGCACCGTTATTAAATACTAAGTTTCTTAAAGCAGAACACTTGGCTTTGATCTTTCTTTAAC
>KK117570.1:45157-88638 GCA_000611955.2 Stegodyphus mimosarum | reverse complement strand
AAGCAAGCAGGTCTGCAGAATGAGAATGCAAGTGAGAGATTTTTCATTTGTATCCAAATGAAATTAGTTTAATAAGCGTAGCAAAGAATAAAAGAAAGTTAATACTCCAAATAAATGCAAATGTTATCGAAAAACATCAATTTTTATGAAAGAAAAAATTCACGCGTCATTTTTACCCTTTTGAACAGGATTTAATAGCAGATCCTCCGTAATTACTGGGTGAAGTAAAATATGTTTCCAAATACGTTTTTACATAAATCGATAGGATTGTGTTTCATTTGTATAAAAATCGCATATTTTACTCTCGCACATGAATTTCACAGTAAAAAATATCGCAATAAATTCACAGTTTTACAAAAAAAAATATCCTCCAATGTGTGTCCAATGATTGACTTCGATGTATTATATATATATTATTCAGAGCAGAAAGACAACATTTTAATGTTTTTTTTTGTTTTGTTTCCCTATATTAAAATATGAATGTTAGATTTAAGCATCTCGTTTCTCTATCCGTTTATGTAATATTACGACCGTGTTTCTCCCTGCGCTTAAACTCTCGTTTTCACATCCTATCCTGCATAACGATATCAAAATGATTTGGAAAGGAAAATGCAAGGTGTGAAGGAAATTAAATTTCTATTTCTTAACAAAAGAGAGTTAATGCTTAACAAGCAAACGGCGTTTTATCAAAGTTCCGGCTTAATAGCTATACGGAAATTAAGCTCTCCATTTCAAAGAGATATTTTTTACCCTTACAATTCATCAAGGGTACAGAAGTCTTAAGACAAATGAAATTTTTGATGCAGCGGAGGAAAGGAGTTTGATGCTATAATTAAAATAGGATTTGTTCATAATATTTATTCAATTAAGTATTTAGTGATGCTAAAATTTAGTTGGAGTTAAAAGAATGGGAGATAATTTCTTTGAAGTCAATGTTATTTAGCAACGGAAATTTATTGGTATTTTTGAAAGATACTGCTAAGAATAAGTGTTTAACTTAAACTTCTAGTTTTAATCCATAGAATGTTTTGTGTAAAACTCTGTAAAAGATTTTAGTAAACATAACGATCTGAGGAATGTAAGCGATGTTTATTTGCAACTGTCATATGTAAGTTATAATAAGTAATTATTAAGCCATAAGACTAGTTTTTCATAAAGGGATATTTCAAAGTATTAGATATACGAAAACACACTAACTTATAAAAAATTACTTATGTTTAACTTATTCAAAGACTGATGTCATAGTACTGGTTTTAAAAGACTGCACTCTAGCTTCGGAGATGAAAATCTCACGCGAACTTTTTCCCTCCGAGAGCAAAGTAGTATTTTGTGCTTGTTGCTTACGTCCAAGCAATGATGCCTAGCTTAGTCACTGACGTGGCTGTTTTCGTAACCGATGTTCCAACTACATGCACGTCAACGATTATGCTTCCTTGAAAGTCTGTCAAGTCTGACATTTCAGCATCTCTCAGAGATTATGTATAGAGAGTGTAACAGCTATAGCAGATTTTTCGGGGACTGATACTTTCCCATTCACAGCCACTGGTTAGCAGTGTCAGGTAACACGGCTTTACTGCTGCTGTGAAATGCAGCATACGCTTTTGGAAAAAAAAAAGATGTTCATATTATTTTGTACCCCATCCGTGCCTAAAAATAACTTTCTCTATTTTTTGGACATATTCACTTTTCATTCACTCAAAAACATAAGAAATAAAAACGTGTTCTGTGTTAAAAGAGTTATACGCATAACATGCCTGTGTAGGCTCTTTTTTATGGAACTGCGTAAAAAGAAATGAAATTACATTTTGCTGTTCTGCTAGAGGAAAAACTCATTTCTAAGCTGCTGGAACATATTTGTTAAAACTGGAGTTTGACAGAATAACGCACACATGGCAGTTACTGTAATCAGATCTGAAATAAAGTGATTATAGGGAAGTATGATCTGTCAAAGTTTAAATAACACTCAACAATAATTATGTTAAATAGGGATATAATAATGAGTGGAATCTTATATCGGTATCTTCTAAATATTTAATCGATTTTCTCAGAACTGCAGAGGATTATAAATAAACCTAAAGAAGATATTTGTAATTATTAACATGTATCAGCGTTCTCCTGACAGTTCCAACAAACGCGTGTATTGCGAAATTCTTGCTATGTAAAATAACTTGCTAAATGTTTTATACAAAAACAAAAAGTTCATCCAAAAGAAACAAAATATCATAAGGATTTAAACAGAACATTCAAAATAACCAATAAAATAATTTTGTTTTTGTGTACGTTTAGCAGTTTCTCGTTTAATATATATCATATTTTAATAGTATTAAACACACTCAACAAAATTTTTATCATTGCAGTGCTTGAATTCCATTTTAAATAGCCCAGTCTGAATGTTACTGAGGCGTAACTGACATGAAAATTATAACACTTTTATATGCTAAAAGACAGGGTTTGAATAATGATGCCTTATTTTTACTCATAACAATCGGAATAAAAAGGCCAATATCATTCTTCAAAGTAACATCGCTGCCATCGTCATTATGCAGTCTTCTTAAATTTTGTCATTAAAATTTTAGAACCCGACTATACTATATATAAAAACATAATACATGCATAACGATGGTTGACCCACCTATTGTGCAGTTCGGCATTCTCTATGATAGTGATGAAAACGGTGGTCATTCAAATGCATGATCATCCGCAAAGGTGATGTAATTTTATTTAAATTAAATAAGGAAAACAAAGATTGTTTGATTCCTAAATTGACAAAGACAGTTTTGTGAAATTCTTGTCCAATTCTGTAATATCACTAAGTATATATAGCTATTTTTCTTAACGAACGAAGTTAAATGTTCAGTGTTTTACTATGCAAGATGAAAGGCCTTTTCCGTTTTGCTTCAAAATAATGAAGCTCCAAACATTAAATTTTATTGTCAAGCCAAGTTTCAATGACAGCATTTCGATGTGTCGCAGTTTAAAAACATCTAAAAACACACCATTCATAAGTCTACTTTTTATTAGAAGTAGTCTTTTACTTTAAAATACAGTCACGATAAAACATAAATTCAGAAAAATATTTTTATCTTGCAATGTTTTATGGGGTAGTATATGCTGTACTTAAATTTGAGTTGACGGCAATGAATTCATCTATAAGCATAGCGAACTTCATTGCTTATAATCTAATTTTAGTGCCGTAATAATATGCTAATATTTAATACACAAAATCTGATTTTATGGAATGCATTTTATGTGAACTTATTGATAGAACAACTGGTTCTACTTATTTTCATATAAATAATTCCTTCAGCAAATCGTTCAGTCAGAAATAGTACACTTGAAATACTTTTGCCACGTAGGTAGACGTTACAGTTATGTATAAGATACAGATATTTGTTAAAAATCTTATATATTATTCGTGTAGTTTAATGTTTCAGAAAAGCAAATTGAATAAGAAGATAAATTTTCATAGGACTTGCACTGAATTTTAAACATTTGCACTTACTCTCTCCTTTGATGAAATCATTCCGAAAAAGCTATTTACTTAGGATTACTTTTTCCTAAATCGTGAATAGAATATCTTTATCAATAGCCGCTCTGATATTGATTTTCTAAATTTCAGCTAAAATATATAATAAAAAATAATTTAAGCTAAAAATGAGAATATCCTACGAGCAATAAAATTATGAATATGTAATTTAAAGCATTATATATGAAAATTATTTCCATACACGCTTATAAACAAAAACGAATTTTGTAAATTTTGAAGACGAATAGTATGTTACCTTGCTAACTTGTATTTCAGTTGAAATTTAGGAGATAATAGATTACTGTTGCTATTTTTCCTTCAAGGAAATGAATGCAAATAAGTTTCGTTTTGAATAAATAATATTTTCATTTAAGAACAAGTATTTACTTCATTATTGACCTCTACAAAATTAATTTTTAATCCATATCACACCAAACATTGTATAATTAATATGTTTTTATAAAATCTTAAATATGTGTTTAAGTTTATGTATACGTATAAAAGAAAAAAAATTACCAAATTTTTCTTAGTCTTACACAAATTATTCTATAAATTATTAGGACTTCTATTTCCACCTCAATTTTTTTTACAATGGCGTACTCATTTCGAAGTTTAGAAAATCAACTTGTTGAACACCCAGTTTTCTGCAAGAAGTATTTCTTGAAAACTCCGAAACAGGCAACTGTTATGCGTCTTTGAAAATTAAGCAAACTCATATTATCATCATTAAATAAGTGTTTGAGCTCCCGTAAAGCAACAAATGCTGTCTTATGAGGAAAAGCCTTCGGAATACGTTCGAACTTGGGTTTACATTTTATTTATTGGGGATTTATATCATGTTCTTCATTGCTATTTGAAACCAAAATTTCAATAGTACCCGCAACCTCTTTAGGACTTTCTTCATCACACATTATTGTATTATCTTGTAGATAAATCGCCAATCTCCTCTGTATTACTCAGTGCATCGGGATCCGGTGGTAAAATCACTATTTCATTGTCTATGTCGACTAAATCACTGAAATCTGAAGTCCACAAATAATCCAAGGCTTCTTGCGCAGTTAAAAATTTACGCAACATAGTACTAACATCAAAATAATTTTCCAATTAAAACGCAAAATTCACGCATGTAAAAACGAGAAAAATTTAGTCTACTTCGATGAATTTCAGAATACAAACTTACTTCATATATATATATATATAATTCTCATTATTTTTTCATTACATATAGATATATATAAGGAAAAAATAAATACTTGCAGATAAGAATGGAATTTATAAAATTGCAGTTTTATTTGTGAAGTTTTACATGACCTCGGGGATTATTAAAGTAAATTAACACACGTCTAACATGGTCTAACATTTGAAATGCTATCTAACTATTAACTCATCCAACATTTGAAATGGCTACTCTTCACTTTTTTTACGATACTTGTCTTGATATACTTGACTAGGTAATATATGCATATTAGTAGCATATATAGATGAATAAAATCAGTATGATTACTACTAGGGTTTTTTTAACTGACTTAAATTTAAGAAAGAGTATAAATGGGCAGGCAATTTGAGATAAATTTTAAAAAGTCTGCTTTCACTAAACGTGTTCAGAATTCTTTTACGGTTGAAAAATTAAAAAATCGCGACTGATTTCGTATCATTATCGTAAACATTTTAATGAAATTTTAAGATATAAAGCTGAACTCTTAATTTCACTGAATCTAAAATGTGTAAATTTACTAGATTACTAAATGACGTTACCGCATAATTTAAAGTATTGTAACACAAGCTGATAACAACAAACGAGTAATAAAAGTACTTTTTGTCACTTCAGCTTGAAGTTTATTACTGAGGTTGTCGTCTTGTCTATGAATTTCATGGAAGAATGTTTGCCAGAGCCTCAAGGAGTTCGTACTTCTATTTCTACCTCAGTTTTGAAGGAAAGCACCCCGGGTTGATGTCCACTTTTAGCCGTGGAAGTTGAGTCGAAAAGGAAAATAGGGGACGTTTAGCTGAAAATTTTCTGTCCATAAGAGCTCAAGGAACACCATCTTAAGATCCCTTAAAGTTCGATTTCCTTACTTTGGTTGCATATTTGGCCGTAACTTGCTATATCTGGGGTATTAATGCAATTCATTTCTTTCTTTGATGAAGCAATGGAACAACTGTGAAATACAATTCATATGAATATGTTTAAAATTAACTGTAATTAAAAATTAAAATAGAAGATACGAATTAGTTTTGCTATACTCTTTTAAGCACGAAATTATCCAACAATTGTAAAATAAAACCGCATGGATTTGAGATTGATTAACAATAAACTGTAATTTAAACTTAAAATTGAAAACAAAAATCTTTCAAACAGATTCACTTAAAACTGAGATACAACAATACCTTGCGTAGCCTCGATAACCGGTTCCGCCATTATCCCACAACCTTTGAAATCGGACTAACTGAAAAATTAACTGCATACCAAAAAAAAAGTGCTAATACGTTCCCTCCCCCCAAAACAAAGCCTTTTTTCTTCCAGTTTTCAACAAATAAAACGCAATTTTTTAAATTCAAATATCTTGTGGGGTTTTACTTATTTAATTCGGCGTTCAATCCTTGAACCCCACAAACACTAATATGCGAATTATCGCTTAAGTGTTTTAACAGAGACGTAAGACTTAAGAAAGGTTAACTACCTTTTTTTTCTTAGAATATATATAATACAATCAATTCCTAACTTGGAAAGCGCAGCAAAGCCTCCACTTAAGATTAGGTAACGGATATGGGATTATGTATTTACGGGATTATTTAAATTAAATGAATATGAAATTAAACTTAACTAAGCTTAACTAAAGCTAACTGAAAGATACAGCCGAAGCTATCAAGATTCTAAGTAGTTGGCCCCTAAACCTTAATTAAGTCGGCGAAGCCAATCGAGGGCCTAAAGTATGGCCGAGCGTAACAATAGCTTAGAGAGACGTAGCCAAAAAGCAAACGCGCTCTAGTCAGAAGCTCAGGCTCTCTCTCTCGAAGTCAGTGAAACATCGACTTAAATACTACTCTTTACTCACTTGCATTAACTGAGTTTCTAAAATTACATGCTGGTAGGAAATTGTAAGCTGAAACTAGAAAGATAGGAAAGATGCGTAAACTTAAAATAACTGTTATTAAAATTAGGATAAACCTTACATTTTTCCCCACCAGAATTTAACTACTCGAAGAATAAGGTCTCAAAACGACCTTGTTTTTAAGACAATAAATTCTAGCATCATTAAAACTTTTCCTGTTTAGGGCCAACTTTACAAAAAATTCTAAAGCTATAATAAAACTAAGGCATATGACACATATACCATTTGAATTTGATTACAGACACCTACTTCATCTTTACTTTCAGTCAGACGTCAGTCTTGTACTTGCAATTAATCTGAAAGGAAAAAGTATTAGTAATGCCTTTCATAACAATTTCCATTTTCGTTACCAATACTCTTTATTGAAATTACTTTGAGCCTCAACCATGTTTCATTCACACAAAATTTAAATCTCCTTCGCTTCACGCTCTCGATAAATTGTTCTGAGTAAACTGAGTTTGTTAATGTTGTGTTTCGGCGAACTACTCTACCACCTACACAACAACTACTATTTGTTAAAGCTTGACACTCGAGACCTTAGAAGACTCCTTAAACACAAAACTACTTCTAATATTCTAAAATAGAACTTGACTTAAATTATTAAGTAAAGCCTGGAAAACCTTAAACATATTCAATCTATACTTTCTTTCTATTCATCTATTACACAAAGTAATTTACTGTCATTCTTTAACCAAAACTTACATTTGTACTAGTTAAACTTTACAGTAGTTTTATAGCTGACATTGGCACAGTGCAACATTTCAACATGCAATACTTTAAAATACATTTTACATCATTCGTTGTACAAAATTTATAAACTTTTGCTACAATCTTTCTTTATGTTAACACATTTTAAATTAAAGACTTTCGACTAAAAATATTCACAATTTAGTGTCTCGCAACTTGAGAATTCTCAAAAAGGTATTTACAAAATAAATTCTCGTGAACTTGCGAATTCAAAAATCTTTTCTGTTTAAAAGATAATTACAACTACATTCTCGCAAACTTGCGAATTCAACTTTTTGCTTTAAACAGCATTTAGCAACTTTAAACAACAGGACATAAATCGAACTTTCAATGCAAACTAGGAAACAAGGAAAATTTTTACTTATCTTTTTTTCTTTTAAACTTCTCCATCCTCATCAAGCAGAATTCATCAAAGGTAGGATACTTCAGCACTTGCAATCTCCTCTTTCGGCTTGTCTGGTTTGTCGCCTCAGTCGGCACTCTTTCGCGTTTCTTTCCTTTGTCGATGAAACGCGCTGACTTCCTAATGGGTTGAGGATTCTTGAACTCTCCTGGGGCCGGCTTCGATGCTGGGTATCTTTAAACCTCCTCTTGGGATTTTTGGCATGCTGGAACGGTACCGCTACCACGTCAGCTGACCTTTTTTCCTTTCATGATTCTTCGCTGCGACTTTCCTGTGGCCTCTTTCGAAGTGGTTGGCTTGTGTTCTAAACTTCTCCGTTTTCCTGTAATATTATCCATGGACTTTTCCGCTTTCCAATCGGCATTTGCTTCTGCTGCAGGGGAGCGTTTTTCCGTTCTCTTCAATCTCGCTGAGCCTGAACCTGCTGCTGAGTTCGCTTCACGGTACTTTCTTCGGAGTTTCCAGCTTGTTTTCTTTTGGTAGCTGGGGGATCCCTGCTCGACGACGGCGATATCGAAATTTTTGGCGCACTCCCAGGATCCTGCAATAGATCTTTTAGAATTTGAAAATCAGTACGACTATAATATGGTTTAAGCTTTTCAACATTAGCAATTACTCGCTGGCCATTTCCTGCCTTTAAATAAAACGTGGAATAATAACTTTAAATAAAAATTTTACTCTTTCAATTATAAATGATCCATCAAACCTGGGTTCAAATTTGGCCGACCTGCTTTCGGATGCAGACTATAAGGAATGTCTGATTTTTAACAGCTTCTGTCCAACGGTATCTATTTCTGTCATAATATAACTTGTGTTTCTGCCTTTCCGTATCAGAATTTTTTATGGCCTCATCAGTAATTTTCTGGATATCCTTCAACTTAAACTCTTGCTATCTTTGCTGAACGAAAAATACCTTGTCCAGTGACGTTAAGATTTTTCTTCCTAAAAATACTTCTGCGGGGGTTATCTGTGTGGTATCATGTTTTGCTGTTCTCAAGGTAAAGCTTAACTTATTGACACAGCTGTCCCAACGGTCATGATAATTCTTAACATATCTCCGAATAATTTTAACGATATTCTTATTTACACATTCCGCAATATTCACTTGCGGCCTATGAGGTACCATCTTCAGATAGCGTATGCCAAGGCCTGTGCAAAGGTTTTCAAATACATTACTTACGAATTTCCTACGATTATCTGATATTACTTTTACTGGGCCTTCGTATTTTAAAATATATTTATTTAGAAACGAATCTGCTACTATTTTTGCTGAAGCTCGTTTAAGGGGAATTATTTCCATCCATTTTGAGAAATGATCCACAATGGTTAACAAGTATCTGTTTTTATCAATTTTTGTACTAGCAAATCAGTGCCAACCAATTCATTTGGGAATGTTGTTTTTATGCTATTTAAGTATCCTCCCGGGCTGTATTTAACGTGTTTAATTAGTTGACACAAGTAACATGACCTCACATACGACGTCATCACCTTGTGCAACTGCGGAAAATACACCGCTTCGCGGACCCTTTGCAGGGTTTTTCTAACCCCGAGATGCCCCCTCTATTTTCGAATCATGAAGCTCCTCTAAAATACTTAAGCGTAAACACATTGGGACTACTGTCCTCAGCTCTTGATTATCGTTGCTTGGTTTCGTGTAAAACAGCAATTTATCAATAATTTCATAATGGGGCGCCCTATTGAGAATAGCCGTTACGTCAACATGTTCGAAATTTTCGGAATCTTCCAGATAAGCATAAATGTCTTTGGACTCAGGGTCCGTTTTATATTCGGCAATTATTGTTTCCCGGGATTCAATTATTTTAGCAGTTAGCGTTGTGCATGTAATTGTATTTCCGTCTTCATCGATCTTGATTCTTGATAGGGCATCCGTAACTACATTTTCTTTCCCCGGCGTGTGTTTTATTATTAAACTCTTGCAGTTGCGTGAAACCTTGAATACTGCCTAAAACTGTTTGCACGCCCGTTTTCGGCCGTTCGCCTGCTGTGAAATTTCTCAGCTTGTTCAAATAAGTTTTCCAGGGTTTCCGGATTTCTGACTTCAAGAACGTCCTGGATTGACGGAAGTAACCGCCGCAATATGATTTCGATAATTTCTTTGTCGGGCCTTTTTCCATATAATAATTTGACAATGTGGATCTTCTCTAAGATGAAGTCTGTTAATTTGTCGAAATTAGTTTGATATTTACTAAATAATTTTGACTCCAATTTCGAGCGGTCTCTCACAACTTGGAATGCTTTTAATACCTAAGTTTTAAAATTTTCCCAAGTGTACGTTTCGGATCCCGGATCCCCCAACAAACTCTTGCTAATATTCTTGTACCAGCTAAGAGCTTGAGCTTTTAAGTTCGACGTAGCGATGATAATTTTCTGCAGCTGGTTCAAAGGATATAACGTAAAGTCATTACGGAGCCTTTGCCGTCAAAAGTTGCTGCTGGCTTCATTGCCGCTCTCATTGTTTCCATGATAAATACGAATCCCTCCGTTGGGTTTGGTTGTGGCTGAGGGAACTGCAAGGTCGGAGAGGTCAACGAAAATCTTCACGACCTAGCGGCATGGTTCTTTAAGAACAAATCGGACGCCAAATATGGGGTTTTATATATTTAATTCAGTGTTCAATCCTTCAACCCTTCAAACACTAATAAGCGAATAATCGTTTAACTGTGTTAACAGAGACGTAAGACTTAAGAGGGGTTAACTACCCTTTATTTCTTAGAATAAATATGATACAATCAGTTCCTAACTCGGAAAGCGCAGCAAAGCCTCCACTTGGGCTTGAACTTAAATGAATATAAAGTTAAACTTAATTAAGCTTAACTAAAGCTAACTGAAAGATATAGCCGAAGCTATCAAGATTCTAAGTAGTTGACCCCTAAATCTTAACTAAGTCGGTGAAGACAAACAAGGACCTAAAGTATGGCCGAGCGTAACAATAGCTTAGAGAGACGTAGCCAAAACGGAAACGAACGCTAGTCAGAAACTCAGGCTCTCTCTGGAAGTCGGTGAAACATCGACTTAAATACTACTCTTTACTCATTTGCATTAACTGCGATTCTAAAATTACATTCTGGTAGGAAATTTAAGCCGAAATTAAAAAGATAGGAAAGCTGCATAAAATTAAAATATCTGTTAGTAAAATTAGGATAAACCTTACATCTTTATTATGAACAATTTTAAAAATCGTAATTCACATTTTAAAAAATTTCAATATCGATGTCTGCAGATATTTCATTGTCCTTAAGTTATTTCTGTCAGTCATTTCATTGCATTCTGTAGCGACGAACTGTATCGTTTATTGTTAAATAATTGTATACTGTCGCAACTAGATAAATTCTAAAAGCAAAGTAACAGTTTTTGATTAAAAAAGAAACATTATAAATAAACTAATAATGATTCATAGTTTTTTTAATTAGTGCTGATGTTTATAGACAGAAATAAATAATTTTTATCTCTGTTATTCTGTATTGAAAGAAGTACATTTCTACGCTATACAATTTTTAAACCTATCTACTCTGCACTTAAAATATTTTATTCGGTTAGAAAATCTATTTTTTATGAATTCTCGTTTTTATCTGTTTATAACTGCATAACTGACAAATGATTTTAAAAAAGTAAACAGAATTCAAAAATTGATTTTAGAATCTTTATAATAATAAAAATAGCTTTCAACTTAAGAATTTTGTTTTGTTCTGAAAATTAGTAAAGGAAAATAAATTATAAAATTTTCGACCACACCGCAACAAATTATGATCAAACGTATCAGTAGCTCGCATTTTCAGATCGCATTTTTAATATCTTATTGCAAATCACTATCTGCCTAAAGGGAGGATGCCTTAATGGGGAATCTTTTAATGGATACTGGCTCCCACAGCTACAGTTTGGTTCGCCCACTGCAGTCTGTAACTTTATGCATAATCTAAATCTAAATAAATTATATTTTATGCTAAGTAATTTCGTTTAAAATATGATAGAACGAAAAAAAAAGTTAAAGAACAAATAAGGAGGGGGGAAGTTGCGAGGTCTTCGTTAAATGAAAACTTTTTATTTACTTGCAAGTTACTTCGTTTTCCCTTCTGTATGGGGGGGGGGGAATTCGGCTCAAAGCGCACGATTTTTCTCTACTAAAAGGGCACCAAACCGAACCTCGGAGGGGGAGGGTGCGAGGGTCTCCCACTCATCTCCCCTATCACCAAGCCACATGAGAGAACTTTCGGCTAGCCATATATTTAGACAACCCGCATGCCGCTAATACACTACACATTTACAACCACCCATGCCTTCTTGAGGTACCCGTGCCCTTCGGTACCGCAGTAGGCTTCCCTAACCACTATACCGTTTGGCGGCTATTACAGAGGTGCATAATAAAATTAGCTTTCCGTTGCTTGTAGCCCGATATTTATAGTTCAAAATATTGGAAACTGAGAACCTGGCATCTGACCTAACATGCCTTTTCATGCTTACTAGAAGTAGAAAATCAATTTATGAGCAGTCAGAGCATCAACAGGAAAACAAAATCAGAAAGTTTCAGTAGGCTGAAAAGCACCTAACCCAGTGGGCCAGCTGTTCCGTCGATGGCGAAAAGAACGAAAGTTTCAGTTTAAGTTGTTAAAGCTATTTCTCTCTAAGCTTATATTTTTGTTCACTATTAAACTTATTTAATTGTAATTTTCTCACAGAGTAGAGCAGAGAGTAGAAATACTAGAAACCTTCGGAATGACAGATAACGTGTTAAATAAAATAAACTTTACAAATTTGGAAATTCTCTTTCAATTATAAAAATGAATAAAATTTGCATTTTTTTACTCCCGTGTAGAACTGATTCCGTAATTATTTTTATTTAGCTTAACCTTACTTTCTTGTATGGGTCCGGTGAATAATTTTTATAGCTGTTGACATGATACTTATCATGGATGCGTTATGTAATAAACGGCTACCACCGTAAGTGCAACACCCTGAAGTATTCGAGTTCGACAGAGGAAGGATAGAAGCATGCAAATAACATGAAATTTAGAACATGCATTAGCGAAGGTAAGATATGCAAATGATTAGAATTTCAAAGCAGACGCACATCACAAGCGCCTGCGGCGCCACTTCAAAGCGCTATTTAAGGCTTGAAGTTTTCGACGATTTCAAGTCCGACAATTGTGATTTTCTTGTGTTTTTTTCAAAAAAACGATCAAATATGTCTCGTAGTAAAGAGCGATCATCGTTCGATCAAGTATTCGAGTTCGACAAAGGAAGGATAGTGGCCTACCGAGAGTGTGGATTATCTTTCAGGGAAATCGGTAGTCATGTTGGACGAAACCAACTGACAAACCAAACAACTGCAATGGCGATATGTGACCGTTGGATGCAGGAGGGTACGACGGACCGTCGTGTTCGATCGCATCCACCTCAGTGCACCACTTCACGTGATGACAGGAACATTGTGCGCATGGCTGTGAAGGATCACTCAGTCAAATCACGAACCACAAGAACATTGAGTCTGTAAAGCATCATCCAGTGTCTGCGCGTACCATTCGACGCCGTTTACAGCAGAGTGGTCTGTCCGCAAGACGTCCATTGTTTCATCTACCCTTGACGCAGAATCACAGATGTCCACACTCTCGGTACTACTCTTTACTCATTTGCATTAACTGCGATTCTAAAATTACATGGTGCCGCCAATGGTGCGAATAATGTGGACGGCAGAACGGAATGAAATTGCCTTTAATGACGAGTTACGCTTCTGTCTGCAACACCGCGATGGTCGGAATCGAGTCTGGAGACACCGTGGAGAGAGGATGCTGAACAGCTGCGTTATACACCACCGCACTGGTCCTGCACCGGGTATTATGGTATTGGGCGGTATTGGATATCATTCTCGCACTCCTCTAGTACGCATTGCCGGTACTCTAAACAGCCGCGCTACATATCCGAGGTGTTGGAGCCAGTTGTCCTTCCTTACGATCAGGGCTTGCCCACAGCCACATGCCAACAGGATAATGCGCGAACACACGTGGCACGCATTGTCCAAGGGTTCTTCGTCAATCTCCAGATTGAATTGGTTCTCTGGCCGGCTCGCTGTCCGGATCTTTCGCCGATAGAAAAGATGTGGTTCATGGTTGCTGAACGATTGACCCAGATTACAACCCAGCTGCCACAGCAGATCAAATTTTGAAACATGTGGAAGCTGCCTGGTCTGCTGTAGCCCAAGAACCCATCCAAAGTCTCTTTGAATCAATGCCGAGACGTGTGGCAGCGGTGATCTCCAACAATGGCGGTTACTTTGGCTACTGATTCTGGAAGGAACCACACTTCACAAAAGTCTCTAAATTTAATCGTTTGATACTTGGTCAACATGTTATCTAGTAAATAAGTGTTTTTGTGTTATCTCTTGTCTTTCTTGGTGTTGCACTATCTCGGTGATCCACTATCTCGGTGACCAGCAGTGTACATACTTATCTTAATTGTAATGCTTATCTTAAGTCAGTTATCAGTAACTGAAGTTATTAATTTGATTTTATTAGTTTGATTTTAATTTGCTCTGTTGAAAAGTAATTGTTGTTAATTTTTAAAAAGGCAGTTGTGGTTAACTCTGAATTTAATTTGCTTGTGTTAATTTTTCTTTTATCCTTTAATTGTTGCTTGGTTAGCCATTAAATTTTGTTAAACTCAAAATCTTAACTGGGTTTTTGTACTGTTTAATTTCTGGTTAGGTTGACACCTAAGGTCATTTTTACTTTAATTTTAAAGTTCTCTGTTTATTATACTAGTTGGTGTATGAAGTTTAATAAGTTTGTTTAACGTACCCCTCTTTCTGGTAAAATTTTGAATCCATATTTTCTGACTCTGGTGGTGAAGTCGTTTGTGGTGTTGAAGAAACATAAATTTAGCTGTGTAATTATTATATTTGAACTGTAGGAACATGAATTTAGCTGTGCAATTACTATATTTCAACTGTAGAAACATTCTTTGGTGTTTAATTTAATTTAGTTAATCAAATGCCAGATTTTTGCAATTCATTTTCTTAAATTATTACTTTGTCATGAAAGAGCAAAATTTTTATGTGCTTGTTTTCGAAAATTCCCTGGAGAAAAAAAAATACCTTCCGAGTCTCAGAATGCTTATCTCAGGCAGACAGTTGTTTGGGAATTCCTAAGCCAAAAGCTCAGTTCTGCACCCTCTTTCTAAAGGTTGTTTATATGCATTTGTGCTGCGCAGGGGTTTTGTCACGAGGGTCACTTGGAGTTCGTTAGGCTTCCACCCATGTAAGGGTGACACCCTGTGCGGGCTACTGTCTGGAATGTGTTTATTTCATTGTGGCGAATAATTGATTGACGTTATACTCTGAACGAAATACTTACAGCTCCAGGATGTCCGTCAACAGTTGGTATCCTCTGAAGACTTTTCGACCTTCTGCCGTGGATACTCCTCATAGGATTGCCTTACAATTGGCGACTTTTGGAACATCAAGCATCGCCAAGCCGGGGGCCCGCGAGAAGAAGAAAAAGTGGCTGCAGCGGTGTTCGAGAGGGAAATCTGAAGACAAACGAGAAACAAGACATCGAGCTTTTACCTGACGGAAAAAAACAGCTTCCGGTTTATTCGAAGAGCAAACAACCGACGCTCGGAAGCGTATGGAGGACCGAGCCTAAAGAATAAAAGGGCGGAAGGCTCCGATTTTCCTTCCTATAGTATCCACTAAAATGTATTTTTTTTCTTTATAGATATCTAATTGTGGCTTTTCATTTCGTGCCACCGCCTGGTTCTCACCTCTTAATGACGCTGTTTGTTATCAAGTAAATTTTTTGCGCCCCCGCCTTCTTTAGATGAATTTATATAGAAAAGGTATGTAGTTATTACCAGATTCTCTATAAAACACCTAAAACTCACCTGTCACACCATCTCTAGGATGTATAAAAATGTTGTACAAATTTATTGTTTACTTCCAAATAAATGTTAAGCTTTAATTTTCCTAATCTTGTTTGTTTTACTCGTAATTTAGAACACTGGATCCATTTTTAAATTAAAATTACTTTGAACGGGTATTGCCCAAAGCTTATAACACAACGCAAAAATGCGAAATGTTCCACTTGTTGTATTATTGATATGGTTTTGATACCTATACGTGTTTGTTACACATTTATCTTACCAATATTTTGTTTTCAATGTATGTCATTCCTTTCACCTTTCTGCAGTGTATTAGTTATGTTCATATGATTAATCTAGCAAATGTTAGTAGTATGTTTGTACGATCACGACACCCATGAGTGAAATAATAATGCAAAATTTAAAAGTACTACAACAGATGCTAACATAAATTTATATACTATTTAATACAACTTCAAGATTTTTGCATTAAAATCAGGCTGAATTTATTTTCTTCTTTCTTCCGGGAGAAAAAGTTATATTTATTTTGAATGGTTCTAAGCGTTCCATACTGCTAAGATGCACAGACCTGCGCGAAAACCGCAGTAAATTTAATTTTTTCTTTTAATTAGTGCAATTTGGAATAAGTTCCATTATCTTGAAATATTAATTGCAACAAAATTATTTTTCTGAAAATTGTTGCACGTTTCCTAAAATTATTTAATCTTAACGAAGCTCTAATCATACGCAGGCAGCTCACTTTTTTTCAAGGTAAGGTTGAAAGTAGGTAATATTTGAAATCAAATCCGCACGGGAAATATGGGATTAAGACATATTTGATGTCAAAAAAAGCTTGTATTTCGGATTTGCAGTTATGAAGAAAAATTTCGTAATATATTTCGGGAATTATAAAACTGCACTTTCGCTGATTAGGTATATAATAATTTCTAAAGTGTGAAAACTGCTTTATGCTGGATATATACTGTTAAGACATAAAAAAATCATACATATTTATGAACTTAGCGTAGCAGTAGAAAATTTCTATCCATCCTCAGTTTCAGAAGAGATTTGACAAGCAATTCTTGCGGTATACGTGGATCATGCTCAAAGAGAAATTTCTAATAGAAAAAGGAAAAGAATATTCCTATTACAGCTGTTTAAAACCATAGCTTACCACCAGAACACTTGCTACATACTAAGGTAAGCTACAGATAGTTACATCGTATTAGAAGATCAATAAAAGTATGCTAAAAGGTAAACTTATCTTTTTTGTTCTTCGCTGTGGACCGCTCACAGAAGGATTTTGAAACATGTGTAGTCATAAATCCAGTCCAAAAATGGGAGGTTTCCTTTTAACAAATAGCTTTAACAAAACAGCATATTTTATTGCTATTTGCAAAGAATTTAAATACTAAGAAGAGATTAGCAACAAATACGGTAAACAGCGTTCACTTCTGCTTCCGCTTTACTGACACTATTGTCTCTCTAATTTATTTTTATACTGAGTTCACTTCAGCTCGTGCGAGGTGAAAACTGCCAAGAGGCTGCCTCAGCAGCGATATCCTGCCACCCTATTTTCTGGAGGAATTCAACCTACTGTCGCACGTGACTAGAGATTAGGATTCTGATTGCCTTTATAGAGGAACATGACTGTTGGAGTCATCAGTTTAAGTCGTCGTGGTGGAGTCTTCAGCACGCTGGACGCGTATTCCAGAGGTTTGTGGTTGGAGTCCCGGCGAAGGCATTGCTCATTTTTCATGTCTCCTGCTTCTAAATAACCTAATGTCTCTACAGGCTTTCAATGACTATGGGCTCTGCATCTCAAAACAAGCCCTTCAGGATCATCTGATAGTTCTAAAGGATAAACACTTTTTATAGGTCTTGTGACGATGCCGGATTTTGTTTCCAATTTTACAATTCTGAAAACACCATCGTTTCCAGGTATGACTTCGACAATTTGTGCAGTTGGCCACTACAGACGCTTCTGGTTATCAGAACTGATGAGCATATATCATCAGTAGAAATCGGTTTTGGAAATTTTTTTAGAAAGATTAGCGCGTTTTAGATGTCCACGATTTTCTAGTCGAAATCCTTTCCGTTGATCTCCACGTATCCTCTGCAAGTATAGATGTCTTTTACGCATATAAAAAGCATCAATATTATCAATATCTTGTAATCCAGTTTGTCCTGCAGGAATATCGAAAGAGAGAGAGCAATTAAGTCGTTAGAATATTCAAACAAGTATGTCAAAGGTCGTGAATTTATTACACTTTCAGTATCGCACAGTATCAGACTTTCAGTATCACACACTGTATTCAATTCTAATACACTATTCTAATACTTATACCTTGATTATAGACCAATTTTAATTTTGGCCATTTTTCCTCATTTTTCTTCAGCCAGTCGGATCCCTCTCACCATCTAACTTCCAAACGTTGTTTGGCGGTGCAACCTCTTGATGGAAGGTCAGGTGATACTTTTGTTCCAGAAATACTGCTATTCCATGCATTTGGATGTGTCAGTTTTCTGATCTCCTCTACTCTGTTTTTCTCAAAGACAGTCCAGACGACCTCGTCCTTTTGGATCCATTTCAAAATTATTGAAGAATCTGTCCAAGAATGCATTTCAACATTTTGCAATTGTAAACTATTTAAAATGGAAGAGCACAGTCTGTACCTTAGGAGTATCGTGGCAGGTATTATTTACAAACGAGGAATCATGAGAGACTTAACAGAAGCTACTCTGCACTTCGATGCCAACAGCTACTCTACACAACGACTTAACTCTAGAAGTCGTCTTTGTTCTCAAGAAAACTGCAGCAGCATACGCATTACTACTGCCATCAGTGAATGCTGAAGAACTTCGTATTACCCTTGCTGGTATGTATCCATCGTAGGAGGAAGATTTCGTCTAAGAGAAAAGGATCTTAATACCTGTTCACAAAGTTTTGTTTTCCAGTCTCATCGAATTCAGTATCCCCAAAAAAATCCTGTTTTTCGTAGGTTCCCCAACAATATCTTAGAATACAAGATAACGGGACTCATAATTCCAATAGGATCAAATATTTTGTGTGTTACAGCGAGAATTCTTCTCTTCGTTATTCCATTCATTTTTAAATCGTCTAACCAATTCCGATTCAAAGTACAATTGTCTGAGAGTTCCATAACAGGCCCAAAACTGAAGTAATTTCCTCTTTTAAGTTACTTCCGGAATATAACCGGCCTCAAAGATTAAACTTTCCTTCACACCTTATTTCTCGAGATTTTTCGATGAAGTGAATCATCTCAGATTCATCATCAAAACTGGCAACAAAATCATGTACATAGACGCTATGCAAGAGTTTAGCTATCATCTCCGTATCATAATGAGAATTTTTCATGTACTTTTGTAGATGCAATTCTATAACAGCTACCACATGGAAACGATTTCTCTTGATCCCAAACACTACTCTGGATTGACGAATTATTTTCATTTTCTTTTCTTCCACTTCACTCCATTAAAAAATCGACCCAGTTTCTATCTTGAGGTTTTACACTGATCTGTAAAAAAGCCTTCTCAGTGTTTGCTATAGTAACAAACTTGCCTTCATGAAATCTCAGCAGAAGGGACTGAATTAGTTCTATCAAATTTGGACCAGGCTCCAAGCACTGATTTATAGAGGGAGACGACGTTTTTCTCCCAAACGCATCAAACACCTGTCAAACTGGCGTTGAGCGATTTTTTTTAATCACCGTCTATGTGGCAAATAGTATCCATAGCCAACAGCTATATTTTCTTGAACTTCTTCCATCACCCCTAAATTACACCAGTCGTGAAAGCCTGCATCGTATGAAGAAAATAAATTTTGTGAGAGAAATTTTTTTTGGTAGATTCTAAACGCTTCAAAGCAAAATCCTTTATGGCGGGGAGTGGTACATGATTTTCAGCCCATGGAAGTGCGACTTCATAAATCCCTTCGTTTAGTGATACAAAAGTTTGGAACTGTATTTTTGCTTGCAAATTCCTCTCCTTTCTTGTCTTCTTTGTGACCGGATCTGTTATTCTGATAACATCAAGTCTCCATAGTTCTGAGAGAGTGGCATCATTAACAAGCATATTTATAACTATCATTGTAGAATTAGCATCAGTATTTGGATAAGGTATCTTTCTCATTAAAGTCCTTCCTAACAGTGCTCCAACAGCCACTAGTCCGCACGACAAATGTATTATTTTTCTATTATAGAGCTTACCCGCTACGTCGGGTCCCATTAACAGATTGAATTGTAATGATTTATCTTTTTTAAGGATTAATTCATCTGCCATAACAATAGTATTGTTAGAAAGTTCTTTAACAAATGGTTCTAATTTTGGAATAGGGATGCCGGAGCAAATTTCTTGCTGCTCATGGACTTAAAAATTGCAGTGATAATCACCATTTATACTGCTTAAGTACACCCTATATAGAAAATGTTTCTCGGAATGTTTTTTATCACCAAATGAATTATAAATAACATTTTCCTCCTTAATTTTCTAGTACTGCAATTCCCTAGCGACACGTTTCCTAAATAAGATGTTGGCAACCCGAATCGATCGCGAATAATTTTTCCTCTATTTGTACTGCTTAATCTCACATATAACGTTTGTAAAAGGATTTTACGCGTACATGTTTCGATTACTCAACTCTGCATCACTAACCACATTTTGTTTCGCTTCTGAAGTCTTTTCCCTTTTGTTGTTTACGTTCCTTCAATTTTTCATCTTTGCACATATCTCTGCAATGTCTGTCCGACAGTTTTCACAAATAAGTTTACATTTGCCCTCTCGTGCCCTATGTCTGACTCTACAACATAAAAAATAACTGATTTCTTTGATAATGATTATTTCGTGTCATCTAATTTCATTTTTATTGCAGTTTTACATGCTCGTAAATCGTGACCCTTTCCGCAAAAAAAAGCTGACAGTTTGTTTATTTTTCGCAGCGTCTATGGCGTCGAGACGTCCAACGGCGGTGGGAATGTTTTGCGTTTCAATAGCAAATGGTGGGAGGGTAGAATTTTTGACTTTACTTTCGGAAACCGAAACGTTACTTTGCCAGGGATATTCTTTCTTCACCTCTACTTCGGATTTTAGAAAGTTCATTAAAGCAGTAAGTTAATTTGATGATTTACTAGTTTCACGTAAACCTACGCTTCTTTCCCATACTCTAATAACATCTTCAAGCGAACAAGATTTAACGAGAGGTTATAACATACACGCATAATTATCACACATGACGTTTAATGTTTCGAGTACTTTC
This sequence comes from Stegodyphus mimosarum, assembly GCA_000611955.2. Classification (NCBI taxonomy): domain Eukaryota; kingdom Metazoa; phylum Arthropoda; class Arachnida; order Araneae; family Eresidae; genus Stegodyphus; species Stegodyphus mimosarum. Next base: position 67,705 of record KK117570.1, on the reverse strand, counting down.
AAGATGAGTTTCAATTTTCTCATACAGCTTCTCGAATCGTGTTGCTTTGTTTCGTCTCAATGAATAATTCAAAATTAAGCTCAACAGTTCTTTCATATATAATTATACGAGTAGATCTTCTTTGGCGAATCGAGCTCTAAGACATTCAGTTCCTTGATAATAATTGTCAGCCGACGGGGGGGGGCGAATCAACGATATATCTTGCATGCGATCCTTCAACAGTGGCTTGAAATAAATACTGACATTTATGTTGAGGTGGAATTTCTGGATCATCGTGAATTTTCTTAAAATTGACCCGAGAAGCCCAAACAACTGTAGCATTAAGATTAATGTTGTCTCCCGAATTAGTATTACTCATTATGTTTCGTTCCTTAGTTCTAAGTCGCACATATTTTTCACAATATATTGCACTATCCTCGTATTCTCTTATCAAAATCACTTTGAGAACATTTAGGGTCATCAGATAAGAATTTTATAATTTCTTTTTCTATCAAATTAAGCTCCGACCATTTTTCTTCTAATTGTGTCATTAGGATTTCGATACTTCTTTTTCTAAACAGTCTTCCATTTTAATGGATACTCGTGTAAAAACATTTCTTAAAAGAGTATGTAATTTCTTTAGACCCTCCATTTCTAGAGTTTATTATTCTAGAGTTTATTACGTTGACATTATGCTTGGGGATGACTACAGAGTTAAGAAAAATGTGCTAAGAAACGTTGACGAGGAAAGATTTAACAAAAATTTCTTTCCGTATGTTAAAAATAGACTTTGTTAATGATACTCATAGGCCAAAAGATTACATTTAGTGCTATTTGAGAGTAGCTGATTAGTTTTTCACATAAACCCAGAACCAGCGCCAGGGCTCGTATGGCCGCACCAGGGGCGGGCAGAATTTAGGGAAGAGAAAGGGAGGCGCTTGGTAGCAGAATTTAGGACCTGCTAAGACTGCATCAGACGGTAAGATATCGAGTGCCGGCCCTCAATAAGCCTTTTAAGTATATGCGGGAATTTATTTATTCATGACTCGGATAAGCCTTAAGGATGTTGAAGAAACAGACATTAGTATACAAATAACTAAACTAATACAATTCCAGCTTAATTGTCTCAGTGCGCAATAGAAGCAAGATAAAATTTAGCTGAATAACTTGTATTTTGTCGCCAATCTCATGATACACAGAAAATATGTATAGTGAACGATAGCTAAAATTTTACAATGATAGCCGCGAATTTGAAGGTTTTCGGATATCGCAAACCAAAAATGAAATTTTCCAATTAACGGATTTGTTAAGAAATGTGGGCAAGCGGTAATAAATGAAGCTTATATAAAGGAAGTTTTTCATTGTGATAACAATGCTCCTCAATCATCAATCAGTTAACGGATGGCGAAATCTGCAGTTATGGTTCTAGATCCAGAGAATACCGCTACCAATAGTAAAAGATAATGGCAGAAAGGTTACTGAAAACGAAAAAAAATTCGATCGACAAGTAATAGAGGCATTAGGTATTTTTTTAAAGCAGGAGATATGGAAAAATATGCATTGCCCTCGCCGGGACTCGAATCACGGACCTCTGGAATACACGTCGAGCGTGCTGACCACTACACCAAGAAGGCGGGAGAAATACCTTACAAAGTTAGTCGGAATTCTCGACACAGTAATTACAGGACTTCAGCAATGGAACTTTGTAGCTGAGCAAGAAATTTTGTCTCTCTACAGAATTAAAGGGAGAGTATTAGCATAACAAACGAAGCAATTTAAACAACTTACATTGAAAGAAATGTTTACTAAAGTAAACAACTAAGCATTAAGCTTTTTTTGTAAATTTTCATACGCTTTAAATCATAAATGCTTCATTGTTTCATAAATCACGATTTCATATTTTTAATTTTATAATTTCTACATGCCGTCTTACTAGATTTAAACTGATAATCTAATATTAGGAAAAATCTCAAATCCGGAATCACTGAAGTCCCGACAAGTCCGGATCTCAGATTTTGTACTGTAGTTATATATTAATATGCCATTCTAAGGGAGTAAAGTAGGACATGATATTAGTTCATTCAAGTTCCACATGATAAGCAATCCATTTGCAGGCTATTGTTTGTCCATGTGAATTAGCATTAGTTTCTTTTGTTTTCACTTGAAGACGAGAAAATGGACTGTATACTCTAACATTAAATACACACTTTAATATATTAACACTTTTAATATGAAGTAAGCCATCCACATGACGACTGCGCACTTGCAAATTCTTCACTTAAGAATACGCAATAGCATATTTCTTACACTATTAATCACCATAAGAGGATCACGTTTCGAATACACACTCTATAAAAAAAGCAAAAAAAATTCTCGTTACCATGACGACCATATGACATCACACGGTGGTAACGCCATCTGTTGCAGTCTCGATACACTAAAAATTCTTGAGGTATAAAAAAAGTAAACATAGCCCCCGGCCTTGAAGCCTTCTAAGGGTTCAAAAAAAGATAAAACAGTTAAAGTACATAGCATAAACAATACAGGAAGAAAACTAAAATGTTTAACTAAAATTACAGTTCAATGATATGAGAAAAGTCATTAGTTCATAGTTCACATTTTATCATCACTAGGAATGAGACACAGTTTGGTCACTGCTCTTTTAAAATCACCAGCGGCTGTATGTACTGTAGCCACCCGGACTCTATTATCACTACCTGGATGAATTTGGACAATTCTTCCAATTCTCCAGTGGTTTGGAGGCAATTGTTCGTTTTTAATCAGAACTAAATCACCACATTTTAGATTTGGAGACTCACGAAACCATTTAGCACGTTTTTGCAGAGTTGTCAAATACTCTGCACACCATCGTTTCCAAAAATGTTGCAGAAGTTGTTGAACTAAAGACCAACGTTTAAGTCTGGACGACTTAACATCACTCAAGTCAGATTCAGGAATGGAAAGCAAAGGTGCTCCAATCAGAAAGTGACCTGGAGTCAATGCACTAAGGTCGTTTGGATCACTAGACATCGCGCATAGAGGACGTGAGTTCATACATGCTTCCACTTGTGTAAGCACTGTCAAAAATTCCTCATATGTTAGGAATGTGGATCCCAACACTCGTTTAAGATGAAATTTCATGGATTTCACATTAGATTCCCACAAACCACCGAAATGAGGGGATGTCGGAGGATTAAACAACCAAGTTATGCCTTCTGATGTAATGAAATTAGATACATCATTGCTTTTCTCGATGCAAGCTACACTTTTATAGATCTCCTTCAGCTCCTTACTAGCACCTTTGAAGTTAGTTGCACAGTCGCTCAAAATTTCAGACGGTTTGCCACGTCGGGCGATAAATCTTTTTAGAGCTGCCAAAAACGTTGTAGTAGATAGGTCACTGACTAACTCCAAGTGTACAGCTTTTGTAGAGAAGCACACAAAAATGGATACGTAGCACTTGAAAGTTTTTGCTCTTCTCCCAACTGGGGACTTAATTGTATATGGACCAGCATAATCAATACCGGTAACTGTAAATGGTCTTGAAGGTTGAACTCTGGGCGAGGGTAAATCACCCATTAACTGGCTCACAGTCTTGCCTCGATTTCTAATACAAGGAATACATCTATGAATTATTTTTCTCACAGCATTTCTTACCGATAAGATCCAAAATTGCATTCGTACAATACTTATCAATAACTCTTGGCTAGCATGCAAATAAGTAACATGGTAATGAGTTATGATGAGATTCGTGATGTGACCTTCTTTTGGAAGCAAAATAGGATGTTTGCTATTTTCAGGAATGTTTGCATTTTTCAATCGACCGCCTACACGAATGATGCCTTCCTCATCAAGGAAGGGTGTTAATTGTATTATTCGACTACACACACTTTTTAATTCTTTCGATGTTTTTAAGCAAGAGAGTTCTTGAGGAAAATAAGATTCTTGTACACTTTTTACTATTATCTTGGTAGCTAACCTAAGCTCATCAGTTGTCAGCAAACCTCTCAAACGATTTTCAGCGGAGTTTCGACAGTTATAAATGAATCTATGACACAAAGCAATTATACGACGAAGTTTTGTCCAAGACGAATACCGTTTAAAAATATCATTTTCCTTTACTGTACAATACATTGAAATGCACTTCTTTCTTTCTTCTCTAAGAACTTTTTCATAATCTACATCAGCACAAAGATGTTCACTTTCAGGACAAGTTTCAAAATCACGCGAATATAACCAAACAGGTCCTAAACGCCAGCGCTCACAATTCAAAAGTTCGGCTGGTAACATACCTCTTGTACCTGAATCAGCTGGATTGAGCTTTCCATTGATATGGTTCCACTTTAAATCAGGAATTGTGTTCTGTATTTTGGCAACACGATTTGCGACAAAAGGAACCCAACGGTATGGTTCTGAAGAAATCCAAGACAGTACAACAGTCGAATCTGTCCAGGCAAATACATTACGTATAGGAAACTCTAAATGCTCTAACACAGATTTAAGTAAATCCACTAACAAAACTGCAGCGCATAACTCTAATCGAGGTAATGTTTGCACCTTCAGAGGAGCAACTCTCGTTTTTGATGTTAAGAGTGAGATTTTGATGTCCAACTTTCGCGATACTGTACGTAGATATATAGCAGCACAGTAGCCTTTCTCAGAGGCATCACAAAAAGCACAAATATCAATGTGATTTATGTCATGAGTTAGTACAAATCTCGGTATTTTTAACTGCTGAATAAGATGTAAATCCTTCCGAAAACTCTTCCATTTGTTAGCTATCTCATCACTAACAGGCTCATCCCAAGATAAATGGAGTTTCCACAGGTCTTGTATCAAGATTTTGACGTACATAATGCAAGGAGCAAGCCAACCCAATGGATCAAATATTTTCGCTAAATCAGAAAGGATATCTCTTTTAGTATATTTAAGCTTTTCTCCAGAAATGGTCACGGAAAAGTTAAAGTAATCCTCACGGGGGTTCCAATTAATTCCTAAAATTTTGATTGAGCTATCATCTTGAATTTTCGTAGACTCAGAATCATTCCTCAGTTCTTTTGGTATATTCTCTAGTACTGACACGTCATTTGAGGACCATTTACGTAGAAGAAATCCTCCACGTTCGAGCATTTGCAAGAGTTGATTTACAAGGATTTTGCACTCTTCTGTATCTTTTGCACCTGCCAAACAATCATCTACAAAAAAATTTTGAAGTACAGCCTTCCCAGCTAAAGGAAAGTTATCCTGTTCATCGTAGGCAAGTTGATATAAACAGCGAGTAGCCAAATAGGGAGCGGAGGCAGTGCCATATGTGACAGTATTAAGACGAAATTCTTCTATAGGTTCATTTGTACTGTTCCTCCAAAATATTCTTTGGAAATCTCTATCCTCTTCATTTACAAAAATCTGCCTAAACATTTTCATGATATCAGCTGTAACAACTACAGGGTAACACCTGAATTTAATCAACACTGGAAACAGTTCTTGTTGTATTCGGGGACCTTTCATCAATATGTCATTAAGAGATATTCCAGATGAAGATTTGCAAGTAGCATTGAAAACCACACGTATTTTACTCGTAGAACTAGACTCCTTAATTACTGCATGATGTGGCATGTAGTACGCCTGTTTCGGGGACTCTGTACCACAAACTGGTTCCATGTGCCCGAGGTCCAAGTATTCTTTCATAAATTGCTTATACATCTCATATGTATCAGGAGATCTTAAGAGCTTTTGCTCTAACGATTTAAATCTTTGTAAAGCAAGATCCTTAGAGTTACCCAGCTTTGAAGAGCTGTCCTTAAATGGAAGTTTCACGACATAACGACCATTTTGATCACGAAAGTGTGTTGTTTTAAAGAATTCCTCACATTCTTTATCTTCACTAGAGATATGTTTCACTTCAGGAACGGAATCTAAAGACCAAAACTTTTCAACTAATTCATTTGTACTCAACTTAAGATTATTCACGGCGTAAGTGGTAGTGGTACTTGAATTATCAGTAAAAGTGTTTCCGGATATGATCCAACCTAACTGAGAACAAATAGCAAAAGGCACTGATTGGCCTCGCTTTATAATGTCTCCCTTAAGCATAGTAAAAAATACATTTACACCTAATAAAATGTCAATGGGTTTTGTTTCATAAAACATGGGATCAGCTAAGACTAGATCTTCAAAATGATCCGCGATGTTAGAAGGAAGAGACACATTAGGCACATCGGAAGTTATCTTTGGAATCACATATGCATAAGTACGAAATTTAGAGTTTGACTCAAAATGAGATGTAAAGTTCAGTTCCACCTGTCCACTGGTTACAGTGTTGAATGAACCTAGACACGACACTTCTATTTTCGATTTACATCTACTTAACTTGAGCTTCTTGGCACACTCTTCACTTATGAAATTGGCTTCACTGCCACAATCCAATAAAGCTCTACAAGGTATAGCTTTACCAGAGGAATCACTTACTTTAATGACAGCAGTGCATAGCAAAACACGCTTTCCGCTACACTTAGGATCACTAAACTGTCCTGTACACGTAGTAGCATGAGTAACTACCTCTTTATTCCTTGGTAAGAATACTTCCGCACTGGGTGATAGTGCTGTATTTAATTTCGGTTTCTCATTTTCACCAATTTTGGAATTTCGTTCATAATGAAGAATAGTGTGATGGGGCAACTTACACGTCATACATTTATGTAAACTACGACAATTCTTCACTAAATGAGGCTCAGAAGATAAACAATTAAAACAAAGTTTGTGTTTCTTTACAAATTCGATTCTTTTTTGGACACTTAAATTCAAAAATCTATCACATCGGTAAAGAGAATGATCTTCCTTGCATAGCATACAACTGTTTTTACTCGACACTAAGGAAGTCACTTTGGAATTAGAATACATCTTATAATCCTTGGACTGATTTCTACTATTCTGTAGGGTTCTAGAATGGTCTTTTAGAAATTCAAGCAAATTATCCAAAGTACCTAATTCATCTTTTTTCAAAGTTCGTTCCCACCAAAATTTTATATTTTTATCTAATTTCTCAGTTATCAGATAAACAAAAAGAACATCAGAAAGATCAGAAACTTCTAACTTAAGTGTTCTTAAGGAACGTACACATTCATTCACTACATCAACACAATGTAAAATAGCTTGTGCAGAATCAGAAACTTTAGGCAAATTAAACATTTTTCGTATTAATGCATTAGTTAATTCTCTTTTATTAGAATAACGTTCCTTTAAAAGTTGCAAAGCGATATCATAATTAGAATCTGAAATTGGGATAGAATCAATAATAGACAGAGCCTTTTTTTTACAAGAAGCCTTTAAATATTGTAACTTTTGACATTTAGAAATATTTGGAGATTATTATCTACACTTGCTTTAAAAAGATCATAAACTAATCCACTCTTCTATATTTTCACCTGTAAAGGAAGAAAGTTCTAATTTTGGCAATCGAACTTCAGACGAATTTACATTTGCTACACTATTTGTTTCGTTTTTAGAATCACTGGAAAATTTCTGTAGCTTTTTGTTTATAGCAATCCATAAATCATCTAACGTTTCTTGTATGGTTTGTTGTTCTGTAATGAATGTATCACAATCTTTTTCAGAACACAACAAAAATATTTCCTCAAAGATAGAACGTAGTTCACGGATAAAATCATTTAGTTTCGTTTCGAACAGCTTTACTTCTAAAATTTCTGCGTGTTCTAAATTTGAATTTACTTTGCCTTTAAACGTAGTTATATTGCTTTTTAGAACTTTCTTTTTAGTTAAAAGAGGCTTTAATTCAGCCATTATGAATAACAATAAGTAGTAACAACTTTTAGCAAAATAAAAATAAATGGAACGTACTCACCGCAAAGTTGCAGCTTTATCTCTAAACCACATAAGTATACACGCTAATCAACTTTGCCATTTCACTTTGCCAATTCACTACACGAATTTATTTCACTTATTCCAAAATCGAAATAGTAACACTCCGGCCGTACTGGACCAGAATAGTTTCTTTTGTTTTCACTTGAAGACGAGAAAATGGACTGTATACTCTAACATTAAATACACACTTTAATATATTAACACTTTTAATATGAAGTAAGCCATCCACATGACGACTGCGCACTTGCAAATTCTTCACTTAAGAATACGCAATAGCATATTTCTTACACTATTAATCACCATAAGAGGATCACGTTTCGAATACACTATAAAAAAAAGCAAAAAAAATTCTCGTTACCATGACGACCATATGACATCACACGGTGGTAACGCCATCTGTTGCAGTCTCGATACACTAAAAATTCTTGAGGTATAAAAAAAGTAAACAAGCACTGTATAACCACTATGTGGTAGACTAGGGTTAGGAAACAGAGCCTTCGGATTCAGAACAATGGATAATACTTTATGATCAAGTATGTTTAGGTATTTGATATTTATTATTAAATTACTAAAAAGACAACCCTTCAGTCAGCCTTTGATTCCATAAATTACACCGAAATCTTACCCCATCGCTACAGTCCAGGTCGAAGGACGCTTATTCACAAACTGAATACAGCAGTTTTGATTACCCTCATTCAATTTGGGTAGGAAACTTAGTTTATAAGAAGTCCACATCCGCATAGTGATAATACAAGTGCTAATCTTACGAGCACCACAGGCTTTTTCTATTGCATCCTCTGCAATGCTTCTCTGCCATCCTGTCATCATTCTGCTCATCACGGTGCTTGTCTTCCCAAAAATCACCGAAACCTTTCCATTTTGTTGTGCAAAAGCTGTTTCGATAAACATAAATTCCGATACCATCTCACTTTTGCTAAACGTTGTGATGAGTTCATTGCTGTCTTCTAAAGTAAGCCTGATTTTTGAAGTTACCTGCAAATAGGTCATGAGAAATACTTTCAAATATATCTCGTGTGATAGGTGAATTTAATACACCAAGGTATGTTATAAAACGTGTTTTTAACATCATAGAATTTTTCTGGATGTTTATTGCATTTAATAACTGCCTGAATATCGAATTTATTTCACAACAGAGGGTCTATCTGAGTTTTTTGACATGCAAAGTTTAATATTGGTACCAGAGAAATAAAAGCGGATTCCAAAACAATATTGCATTTTTCACACAGAATGTAAAATCATTTTATACACTTATGTTGTAAACATGCTCCTGCAAGGTATTTTGCAAGAGCGAAAGTTTATTTCTGGTAATAATAATAATAATAATAATAATAATAATAATAATCGTTACATACATTTTTGAATTAAATTTACTTAACATGTACATGATTATTTTTCGATATAGTAGATATAATAATACATTTGTCCTACGTGTTCCTCCTGTTTGGCGCTACGTAATGATCTAGATATGAAATAATTCAAAAAACCTTACGCAGATTACTAGGGATTGAAAGAACGATAGCTATTTTTATGTGCGTCATCTGAAATGCACTACGCATTTTCATCTGTAATTTAATTTTAAATGACAACCTAAATGTTTGTCAAACGTTCAATTCAAACTTAAGCTTCTAAAACAAACATATGTAAAAGGTAGTACAATTATATATTTAATTTGTTGCAGTTTCTGCGAAATTATTTCCGTATACAAATTGTAAAGATAATTAAATAATCTTCTATGCACTTCCCTTGTTTTGAGAAAATAATTTATTACTATTTCATGACTTTCTTTTCATGAACAAATTAAATTAGGAGAATGCCTTATAGAAAAGCGCCATATTTTATTATCGATTAAAGACTAGCGTGATTTCCTGCTCTTCGTGTTCTTCATGTTCTCTGATTTTGATAATATGTATGTCATATTGTTTCCCTCATTTCATTTTTTTATTTCATTATCAATTTCCTTAACTACTAAAACGTACGTTTTATGTTTTTAGAAGAATATTGTTTCAATTGTATAAATAATAAGGTGGTAAAAATTCGTAAAGACCGTATTTTAAATATTTGATCTATCATGCACATGATTGCCGCCTCGATCAGAGTTATTAAACGGTTTCCTGTATCTACTGTAATTATGATCTTCTAGGATAGTGTATCTTATCATTTAGCTGATAGACAATTTAGAGAAAGTAAGCCGAGCAATTTGCATTTTAATGTATACATTTTGTGCTAAAAAATATTGCATGTGCAATATTCATACTTTCATCAGTGTCAAACTTTATATACAGAATATTATGCTACGTGATTCCATTCATTTACATTTTAAGTCCAAACGTTTGGCATTAATATACGAAGAATTATAGGAGATTTTAGACGGAAAAACTGAAAATTGTCACACTTTTCCATTTGAAATCCTAATGCAAGTAAATATTTCATCTAATTTAGAATATTCTGTCCTTAATTAAAATATACGCAACATTAGAAATAATTTAAATTGATGGAATTTCCATTCGGAAATGCTTAAGAGAAGTGGCCTGCGCGTTAATTTCCTTCGATGTGATACTAGATATGCGCTTTTAAGTATATGTCTAGTACCAGTGCAAAATTTCTCAAATTAAGTTAAATGCTTTTATTAAAATATTTTCAAAACTGTTGGGATATGGGTCCGCAAATGTACAATAAAAAGTCTATATTCTTCATTTTACAGCAAAACTACCAGTTAGCAACTTAATTTGCTGCAAGTTAATAAGAAAGGCCAATGTTTTATTCAAAGTCGGAAAGTATGGCACAATTAATATTTTCAAGAAGACTGCTATATATTCAGTAATGAAAGCTGCTTTATGTAGCAGGGAATCCTTAAAACAAAGCAATATGTTTTTCGCTGTTGTTCTCTAAGTTGCAAATTTGTTTCATTAATTGACTTCAAACATCATCTATGTCGATAGATTCATCGCCCAATATATTATTATTTTATATAGTACCTTAATGTAACAGCAAATGAAAATGTCACTTCATTCGAAACCACTTTTTCATACGTATTATTTAGTTGAACCTAGTAAAAACTGTGTGGATATCATACCGCGAATAGCCAAATTGTGATAGAATTTTGACATCAGAAAAACAACTTTGAGATGTTAATGGGCATCCGGCATAACAGACATTAAGGCATGCATTTATGTACATAACGTTATCAAATATAGTTTACATTTAGAGCAAGTGAAGTTCACATACACAGAGATTCTTCATTACTGAAAATCATGAAAGTATAAATACAATGAAAGACATCATAGTTCCTACTTTTATAGCAGGAAATTCGTTTGTGGTAATCACGAATGTTTACTTAGATTAGTTGAGCCTGCAATATGGCTTAGACGTTTAAGTGAAGCAGGCTAGCTGAATAGTTTCCCTTAAAATTCCATCGGGTACCCTGATTACATTCTGTTACCTGCTCATGAATGAAACGTGTATCAGTGAAAAGTTTCAGGATATGAGAATATAGGATGAATTTGGAGATTTACGAAAGATGTGAATTAAGTCCCTGATTAACCGTAAAAATGATTAGGGATGGTGAATGTTATGTAATATATATAAATATAATTTATATAATCGAAAAAACACATTAATTTGTCGAGGATTTTGCATACAAATTCTGTCATTTCTTCGTTTCGTATCATTGTACGTATCATTGTGTTGCATCAAAGTATATGAATATTTATGTATATATATGTGGGGGAAACTTGAAGATGTTTTCTTTTAGTAAATTACACCTCCACACCTTTTCCACGCCACAGAAACATTTAATAATATAAAGAAAAAGCTGTACAGATTGAATTAGATAACAGTGCTTTAGCGCCTTCTCGCGCTTGTTGGATACAATTCAAATACAGTTCTGCCTTAGTTTTGTTATTTTTAAATAACTGGACGGCGCCTACTCGCGCTCGCTACCATTGTCACCACACCTTCACGCGGTTCTCTGATATCCTCGTCTCCACCTCGTTCTCGCTGCAGGCACACAGGTGATGCTCTCTGGTGGTTATAGAACACGGGGATCCCACAGTTCGGCGATCCTGACCTTGTTTTCGCCCTCGAAAACACGGAACAGCGCCACTGGTACATCAAAACAGAACCTGAAAATAGATTAAAAAAACAAAAGAAAAGGAAAAAAATAAAAAATACAAGTTGCGGAGGGGCCGCACAGTCCTAAGCAGGAACAGTCCAGAGTTTCATATGATCAGCTGCCGTAGTTGTACAGCCAGGACCTTCATGCTGTCCTACTTTTTCCACCTGGTACCGGTCCTTGCCTTTTCTCGCTGTTACACGATATGGACCGAAGAACTTTGGTCTTAACTTTAAACCACCTCCATACTGCGTCCTTTGAATGGCCACTAGATCGTCCATGTTGTATACCTGTGCCTTTTTTCTTTTCTTATTGTACGTTCTTCTATTCTCTTCCTGAATTTTTAAGTTGTTTTTCTTTGCTTCCTCTCTCATATCTTCTCGATCTTTCATCATAACATTTGTTTCTTCTTCTTCGAGAATTTCAATAATCTTTAAGTCCTCTCGATTTCTCATTTTCACACCAGTGAGGAGTTCAAAAGGGAAGCTCTTTGTGCTTCTGCTCTTAGTGTTGTTCAAGATCCGCTGTACATCTCCAACGTATTTGTACCACTTGGTAGGATCATCTATGGATAATTTGGATAAGACTGGAACCAGAGTCAGATGAATTCTTTCCACCTGGCCATTCCCTCTAGGAACTCCTGTAGTTGTAAATATGTGCTGGATCTTTTCTTGTCTGCAGTACTCTTCAAAGTCATTGGACGTAAAAGCCGTACCTTTATCACTTACTATTCTTAATGGATTACCGAAAGTTGATTGTTGCAGTTTCAGCTTCTGCAATGCCTCTTGAGCTGATGTAGCCTTTACTGGATAGAGCCACAGGAACTTTGTAAATGCATCAACGACGGTCAAGATATGATTATAGTTCTTATTTGTCGAAGGTAATGGCCCTATAAAATCAATATGAAAAGTGCTCAACGGGATACTCTCTTTTGGTATGGGATTCAACAACCCTTCGCCTTTACCTCGTTTTTTGTCGCACAAAATACACTCTACCCAATTTGAAATAACTTGTTCAATTCGTTTTCTAAGGTTAGGAATATAGAAGTCCATTTTCAGCAAATCTTCCGTCTTGGACACTGCGAAGTGTCCCTTGTTATGGATACTACGTATGATTTCTAACTCCAATGCTTCGGGTACCACAAGTAACTCGCGACCACTGTCGAACTTGTATAATACACCATTTTTCACTAGGAAATCTTCCTTTAGTCCTTGCTCGACTAACGATTTCAGCAACTGGAGACGCTCATCACTCTTTTGCGCAGCTGCAATTTTGGCAGTAACTTCTCCCTGACAATAGGTAACCATCATGACAGCGTTTCTACTCAATGCGTCCACGTGCTTCATTTGCTGCCCAGATCTGTGAACAATTTCATAATCAAATTCTTCCAGAAGTAACGCCCATCTTGCCACTTTAGGAGTTAAATCTTTCTTGAACATAGTCTTTTGAAAAGCATCGCAGTCGGTAATTATTTTGACCTTAGATCCCAAAAGGTAATTTCTGAATTTCTTTAAAGCTTCCACTATAGCTAAAACTTCAAGCTCATAACTAGACAGCTTCTCTTGTTGCATGCTAGTTTTTTTACTCATGAAGTAAATGGGGTGCAATTGCCCATCATCAGACTTTTGTAGCAATACAGCGCCGAAACCACGACTGCTTGCGTCTGTATGCAATTCTAGCGGTGCTCCTTGTTTGAAAATATGCAAAACAGGACTTGTCGATAAAAGTTCTTTCAACTTGTTAAATGCCTCTTTTTGCTCAGGCCCAAATTTGAATTCTACCCCGTTACGAAGAAGATCACTTAGCGGTTTCGCTATTTTCGAATAGTTTGCAATAAATTTCCTAAAATATCCCGTCAGACCCAAGAAGCTCTGAATCTGCTTAAGGTTTTTGGGCTCCGGGAAATTTTGAACGGCCCTTGTTTTTTCAGAAGAGGGGCGAATTGTACCATCTTTAATGATATACCCGAGAAATTCTATTTTTCTTTTTAAAAACTGGCATTTCTTAAAATTAATTTCCAAACCGTACTCTTTGGCTACTTCTAAAACGCGCTTTAACTTTTCTAAACCTTCTTTCTCATTTCGCGCTGGAATAATAAAATCGTCCATGTAAGTAACAACAGTGTCATCCCGAATTAAATCTCTAAACACATTATAAATAAATCTTTGGAACACACTAGGCGACGTGCACAAACCAAAAGGCGCTTTTAGGAATTCATATAAACCTGCATGTGTAATGAATGCCAAATATTTAGTGCAGTTTTCCTCCACAGGAACATGAAAAAAACCATTTTTTAAGTCTAACGTCGAAAAAACCTTTGCTTCACCCAAATGATCTAAAACCTCTTCTACTTGTGCCATGGGAAAAGAATCCTTTACTATTTTTTTATTTAATTCCCTGAAGTCAACGCAAACACGTATCTGGCCCGATTTTTTTCTACACAAAACAATTGGCGAAGCATATTCTGAACAAGATGGCTTTATAATTCCATCCCTTAACCATTCATCTATTTGGTCATCAACAAGTTTTTGGTCAGCAAAAGGAATTCGCCTCGAACGCTGAGAAACTGGTATTTCATCCTTTAATATTACTTTCAGTTTTAAATCTGTACTACGCGGTTTTTCTCGTGGTTTATATTCTTTAATAAGAGTGGAAACAGTATTGCGTAATCCTTGGTCTGTAATGTGCGTTAAATCTATTTCGCTGTCTCCTTCAATGGCTGCAGAAATAAAAGACAAAAAATTCCTTTCCGAAGAGACGCAGTTATTACCATATTGCGTAATCATCACCCGATCAGAGCAGGTGCCACCGAGCTTTTCCAGACATGACGGTGGGAATATGCAATCCGTTATCAACTCATAAACCATTGCTGCCTCTAGTTCAATTTGTTTACCGCTTTCGCATAAAGAAAAAATAAACTTAGCCGTTTCCGCTTTAACCACGTGACCAAAAGAACTTTTGATTTCTACTAATCCCGACGGTATTTTATTCGGAAAAAGAGATTTCTTTACAACTATTAATTCACTTCCGGAATCTATTAAACATTTTATTTTCCTACCATCAATCAACAATTCAATAAATTCTAACTCATTCCTAGTTGTATTATCCGATCTAATTTTCAACCCGGACACCTTTTTTTGACATGAATTTTCTTCCTTACGGTTAGGACAGTTTTTCGCAAAATGAAACAGTTCACCTTTACTCCCGCATACATAGCAAGTACGTTCTGATTTACTATTATTTTGATTTACGACTTTGCACCCTGAATCCCTCGAATTACTCTGTGCTTTTTTAAGATTGTTTTTGGAAAAATTAAACCTTTTATTTTCTGGAGTTTCGATTCGCGCGTTACTGATATCAGCTAAGGACTTACCCCTGGATGAATAAAATAAGTCACATTCTCTACCCAATTGATTAGGTGGGAACCAACTTTGACCCTCCCGAACACTAATATGTTCCTTTGTTTTATAATCAAGCGTTTCATACAACTTATCAGATACAATGAGATCACACAATTTCTTAAAATCATCTACTTCTCTTAACCTACAATAATAATCGAAAGTTGCACCGAGTCGAGACGCGAACTGAACATGCGACTCAGACGAATGTCTCTGAGCATTTTTAAAATTATTCAAACATTCACGCGGTGTCGGCTGAAATTCCCTCAAGATTAGTGCTTTTAATTTATCATAATCCGCGATTTCCTGTTCAGAAGCATACGTTAAGACATGATTACATTTATCACCTAATAAATTAATCAATACTTCTGATTTTAACTCAACTGGTACGCTTTTAGTAGTAAAAGCTTTTTCAAGCGATTGAAAAAACAAATGCAGAGCTTCCGGTCTCTGAGGGACAGCTATAGTTAGTGTTTTAACGCTTTTGATGATATTCTCTAAACTTCGCGATGCCGGTTCAGAATCTGTAAACACAGCACGATTGGCATTTTCACCAGCCAATTGTAACTTCAGTTTTTGAAGCTCGATCTCTTTCTCAAGTTGAGCTAACTTAAGTTTTTCGCACTCTAATTTTGACTGCTCTTCAGTCACTTTGTTCTTTTGATCCTCTGCAACAGCTTTAATAATTCCGCGAACAAATTCAGGATCAGTTTTATAAATACTAGCATTCTCAATGATAGTTTTGATTTCGATGACTTTAGCTTCAGCCGGCACTGTTAGGCCTAATTCATCTGCGATTATTTTCAAATCTTGTTTTCTGATGTTATTCAATACACTCATAATTACAATAGTAAATTCAAACAAAATAATGATTTACCTTGCTTGTTTCTTGGTAATATCCCGGTCAGAGCCCCCAGATTTTTCTGTGGGGGAAACTTGAAGATGTTTTCTTTTAGTAAATTACACCTCCACACCTTTTCCACGCCACAGAAACATTTAATAATATAAAGAAAAAGCTGTACAGATTGAATTAGATAACAGTGCTTTAGCGCCTTCTCGCGCTTGTTGGATACAATTCAAATACAGTTCTGCCTTAGTTTTGTTATTTTTAAATAACTGGCCGGCGCCTACTCGCGCTCGCTACCATTGTCACCACACCTTCACGCGGTTCTCTGATATCCTCGTCTCCACCTCGTTCTCGCTGCAGGCACACAGGTGATGCCCTCTGGTGGTTATAGAACTCGGGGATCCCATATATATATATATATATAGTATCATAAAAATGTTTGCTAAAAACATAATTACTGAAAGTATTTTCGCCCAACGTGCTGCTGAAAAGCGATCAGTATAGACAAATTTAGAACCCATTTCAGGCAAAGCTCCAAAACAAAGTGAAATTAAATACCACAAATACCAAAACATCTTATAAATATACAAAATAATAATTAGAGAAATGTGAAATTAAAATCTAAAATTTATGAATGCCTGTAAAAATGTACCAAATTCAGAAAAAGTAAGTAAAAAAGAGGAATTCAATTACATCTGATGTTACGTTGTCAAGAAGAGGAAGATATATATATATATAATTTTTGCATTATGCTTATTTGCTTTCTTATTTGCTTTTTGTTTCTCTGTGTTCCATTTCCTCAGAACCAATAAGATGACAGTTATTCAGAAGAAATGTACATCAGCTTCGGCGGTAATAGTCTTCAAATATTTTTCTAGATGCTGTAATGGATTATACGCTGGAGAAATGTTCTGTTATCTGCAAAACTAAATATAAATTAAATCAGTATTTTTAGTGACCTCATGCATTGCCTCTATCCTTTTCCTTTATTCAGCTAAACAACAGCTACTAAAGAATTACCGGAACTTTTTTGCAGCTTTATCGTTTATTACTGAAACTAGTTGTCTGTTAAACAAAATAACTTTTTAATAATATACATACATTTTATGAAAAAGGAATATGAGGAAAAGAACTTAGTAGTACAAACTGTATTTTAAAAAAGCTAAATTTAGTAGGTAGCAATTTTACATTAAGTACTTTAACTAAGATTTACTGTTGCTGATATTACAAACGAGACAAACTTGATAAATTCCCTTAATGCAAAACTTTCTCCACATTACTTAATTTTTTATACCTATAGGTTCTCTTTTTCTGAATAGAACAAAGCGTTTACAGAAGAAAGTTTCATTTTACACGCAGTCATGACACGATGAACGTAAAAAAATATATAACTTTTATATGGCTCTGCGAATGTTTTAAAATGAAAGCTACTCTTCGGAGATTTGTAAGAACTAAATTTTAAAGTAAAACTTCAAAAGATACCGTATTTCTGTTTCTATGCCGAGAATACAGGCTACAGAGACGCATGATTTTAATGTTTTTGAAACTTCTTACATATTTTTCTGCTTCTGTGCAAATTTTCATTGCTCTCCCATCGGGGATAAAATTTTGAGAAAGGACGCAAGTGAGGTTTATGCTAAATCATGGACCGGAATTCTCAAAATAAGATGGTACTCGATCATATGAATGACGGCAAAATGTACGGAGTTATGTCGCGTAAAATTTGAATCGCCTTGAGCGCAAAAAATTTGTTCAATACGCAAAAATATTTTAGAGTGTGAATTTTAAAAACTAACTGAAGATTCACAGCGATCAATACCTACTTTTCCTGAGGTCTGAGAAGGGCGAAATAGAGTACTGCCAGTGACTAGTGACATAAGAGGATAGAAAACCTCCAAAGAAAAGCTATAATAACGAATCTAGTGAGAGCACGATATCACTCGGATACGCTATATAACGACGGCCATCGATGGCATGATAACATCTTCGAGAATTTATCGCCCAAAGACGCAGAGATGTTGTAATCTACCATTAAATCCAAGAAACATATTTCAGACCTCGAAATCTGAATGCGCCTGTTACGTCTTCAGGCTAACACGGAAAAAAACGTAATTTATGTATGTATTCATTCCTTTCATTTTACTCGTGTTGTTATTTCCTTGATTGAAGTACCTACAGAATTTCCCTGTTTCATTGGGATGAGCTTGATTTGATTTTTGTTAAACTTATGATTATTTTATTGGGTGAGGATATATTTTTTAAAATGCCCCGAAAGGCATTATTTATAAAGCATTATTTTGTTCATCAGTTTAGAAATTTCCAATGAAAATAGTTCAGAAAACTAGTTCAGAATACTAATACTTCAATGAAAATAGTTTAGACCATTGAAAATAGTTCAAAATGCTAATAGTCCAATGAAAATAGTTCAGAGGTTAAGAGTAATTTTGAAGACAAAAAAAACGAAAGCAACAAAGTGATGAACAATGTCTGTTTTCTGTTATTTTTAATCTATCACACAGAAATGAAAAATTGCTTATTTTTGTACATTTCTATGTTAATGTAAATAATTTCAAAGTTTAGAAATAAGTTTAATTTATTTTTATTTTTATCATATTTATTTCATTTTCATTTTATTTTTTTCTTTATTTTATTTCTTTATAAAAATGTGATGCAAGGTAAAGGTTATATAAAAATTCATATTTACATTTCTGTTCACAGGCTTGTTTTATACATTACACTGGAATACTGCATTAGCTTTAAAGAAATTTAATTCTGCACTGCACTGGCACTGCATCGGAATAGTTTTCACTGGAATAATTTGTTATACAGAGTTTATAAATTAACTTAATTGTAATTTAATTATAACTTCGCTTTCAGAGTTTTTAGCAGTTTATTGTTAGTTATTTTTTAACAATTTATTTACAGATTGGCATAAAATGTTGTTACTTTCAAATTAAGAGATATCCAGTCTTCTCCTTAAGATGACAGTATTCTCACCTGAGAAAGGAATCGCAATGTCGCAAATCAATGTCCTTTATTTTTATTTTCTTTAATTTTATGTTTCACATTCATCTTGATTCTAAATTCTTGGTATGCTACTCCAAGTTTCTGCACAGATATATTGTTTAGCATTCACTTTAACTCAGTTTGCTTTTTTTTACATTATGCATCACGGGCTTCTGATAAGCTAGTACATTTTACTTTTTATTTTGGTGAAAGGAAGTATGAAGGTTATTTAATTCTGCATCTTCCACATAGCCCACTTCTAGCGGCTAGAGGTTGTTGCATTGACTAGCTGTAGCAGACAGAATTTCAAAAGTTCTCTTAACCGTTTTATAAGAGTAACATAATAACAGTTTTGGAGGTGACGGTCTCTTATCCAGTCAGAATGCTTCTACGGTCATTACAAACAAACCCTTAAAAGCCCAGTTCATTAGTTTGTAACAGGGCTTCGTCTGAGAAGTGCTATCCACGAATTTCCCTTGAGATTCCCAGTGACTGTAAATCTGAATGCATCACTTCATTCGTATGTTAATCTGAAGACTCAACATATGTAGCAGAAAGCAAATATTCCTCAGTTCTTAAAATCAACTTCATAGACCTACGTGAATTTAGCAGATTGCACCCATCAGAAAATTCAGTTTATGAGACTAACATATATTTCCCCATTCTTAGCAGTGATTTTGAAGATAAAAAAAACGAAAACAATAAAGTGATGAACAATTTCTGTTTTCTGTTATTTTTTATCTATTATATAGAAATGAAAAACTGCTTACTTTTGTGAATTTCTATGTTAATATAAATAATTGCAAAGTTTAGAGATATTTTTTATTTATTTTTATTTTTGTTATATTTATTTAAGTTCCCTTAAACGATCTGATCCGGTCCATGATTTTCCCCATTCTTAGCAGTCATCTTGTCTTGCTGTAAAGCCACATACACTGTTTTGATTAAATATCCATGATAACTAGGGAATATCTAGTATTACATCTTCTAAAGCGTCCATGCTCACAAACGTCACATTTCGTCTGAGAAGCGCCACCCATGGATTTGCACAAGATCCCCTGTGACTGTAAATCTGAATGTAACACTTCACTCGTACGTTAATCCGAAGACTCAACGTGTGTAGCAGAAAGTAAATATTCCTGAGCTCTTAAAATCAACTTCGTAGGCCTACGAGAATTTAGTAGATTGCACGCAGCAGAATATTTAGCTTATGAGACATCAATTTCTCCATTCTTAGTAGTCATTTTGTCTTGCTGTAAAGCCACATACACTGTTCGGATTAAAGATCAATGATAAGTAGTGAAAGTCTAGTATTACATCTTCTAAGTGTCCATGTTCACAAACGTCACATTTTTTTCAGCTTGTTGTGTCCTAAGTAGCACATGACGTAGCAAAGACGTTACAAACTGGTCCGAGAAGATAACTTTACAACGTATTTACAAATAAGAGGATACATAAAATGTTTGCCATTGCATCTTGGCAATTTGTCGGCCTCAATGAAACGTCGTGATATGACCGCTTTTAGATGTTGTTCTAATCTTTCTTTGCGTAACGTTTAGAAAGAGAAGACACTAAATTTTCTCTTTTAAGAATCTGAAGTTTGTACAAGATTTATTTTGTAATTTTTCATTATTTTATTTCACCTAAATACATTAATCTAAAGTAAATGCATCTAACAAAATATAAACACAAGTATAACATAAAACCTTCTGAAATATTAAATTTAATTAATACTAAAATCAAGTTCTAAATTTCAAATTTTATTAAAAATAATTAATACCTAACATTTTGCTTTATAAATATCACAGAAAATTATTTAAAAATTAAAGGCTGGAGGACTTTGATTCATTTAGGCTCATGTTTCGTAAATATGAATAAAATGAAAATGTAATTCTCTGTGAATAAAAATTTAATTTGTTAGTAATATGTATATTCGCGGAAGCTTAATAAATATATGTAAATTTAATTCTTTGTTAATAAATATTATGTCTAGAGCCCAGACACATTGTTACACATCTTCTATACTTTGACAAGTTTATCTTGCTGAAAATACAAGAGCTGTGGGATTAAGGGGGTGCCTTTCGTGAAGAACTTTCCAAAAATATTTTCATACTTTCATTGCAAAAGGAAAATCTTTAGAAACAAATCAAGAGCTAGAAGAATGTGATTCATGTTCTATTTTAAAACGCTTAATACTGTGCACTTTTTAAGGAAAAACTAAGGTTTACATTTAAAGGATTTTGAAAAAATCTATAGCAATGTAAAATTTAGTTCAAAATTTCATATAAATTTTATATTAATTAATTCATTGTCCGACTAAATACTTTTAAAAATATTTGTAGATATACTTCATTTGCGTTAGTAATCTGATGTTACTGTAAACAAATATTTTCAATGCGTTTTTTTAATATATTTCCTTTCAACTGTTAAATAAATCCATAATGTGTATATTTCACAAAATAAAGCGCTGTCAGATTTAAACTCATTATCATCATGCTTTTACAGTTAGCATTTAGAAACTGCTGATAGACATGTATCTGCTTAGAGTAATATTGATCCTTGAATATTTAATGAATGATATTTAATTATAACGAGAAATTCTAATTAGCGGATAAGGTGCGTGGAACGAATAGAATGTACATGCGCTTCAATAGTCAATCAAGAGAGACGGAGGATATTCGAAGTTCTAAAGAAAACACTATTAACTGCTTTTCATAATAAAAAAGACGTGAAATTTTTAATCATCTTTCAAAAACGCTTTATCTGTTAAAACATTTGGCAGGCTTTTTACGTATTTCATATTGTGCCTCATTTGCCTCATTCAATCTCATTTGTCATCTTTAGATGTTTTATGTTCACGTATTATTTTGTTGATAGATTTTGGCTAATTCATTTTAGTGGTAAACGTTAACAACGAGGCTTAATTTCCTACGTAGTTGTTTATATTACATATATATGAAAAGCATTTACACAACTCAGTATACGCTTGCATGATCAATTATTTAAATGAAAGACTGAGCTATTCTGTTTGATGTGGATTTCGTTATTCTATCAAAATGCAGTTGTGTGTTTTGATACAAGGAAGCTTTTGAGACATACGGACAAAGAATTATTTCTGCCTGGGTAATTAACTTAATAAATGTTAAATATTTATGAAAATTAAAAAAAAATACTTAAACAAAGGCCGAAAAGGATTAATACGCTTCAAATTGTAAAATACATTTCTTTGAATGAGCATATTGTATAGTTATAGCAAAACTAATTAATTATTCGAAGCACACTCAAATCATGATTTCGTATAGAAA
>KK117570.1:34096-45131 GCA_000611955.2 Stegodyphus mimosarum | reverse complement strand
AATAATTTTAAGCAATTTAAATTTTTCAGTTTATTCTAATAGGGTTACAGAGCTGAAACGCATCAGTAATTCACCCATGCATTTCATTTGTAATCATCACTGCAGCTTTCTAGAAAAATTTAAAAGCTTTAGAAAATTGTAACAAAATTGTAATTGTTATTTTATACCTATACAGGTATCAATAATACTAATAGAATGCAATACTTCAATTTTAAAATTACTTATGTTATGTTGTAAATAATAGTTATGACTCTTGTTTATAACTGTTTCTAGTTAAAAAGTCTTGCTTTTTTACTTTGACACAACATTGTAACATGATTTTGTTAAAATATATGCACAGTGTAATTTAAATATATTACGCACATTTACACTACCATTAATAAAATGTACTTCAGTACAGTAGTTCCTATACACAATATAGTATTTTTTTATCATTTCCTCTGCACATTCGTTTTCTAAAATTCCCTGAATATTTATATTTTGTTTATAATGATTTAAATACAAGTAAGTTAAGCACTCTCCAGCATAATGCTCACGGCTGCGTATAACTTTTGTTTTGTGGTAAAGCGTTATTTTATAGAAGTTATGTGTTTATTTTTATTCTCAGAAATACCAGTCTCTTTCAGAAATATTCAACATGAAAGGGTTGACTATATACTTTTTTTTTAAATTTATTATTTGTTATGCATGTGCTATTATAATTTCCGGGTGGATAACCATAAAAAGCATGGAATTCTTAGAGCACATCATATTCATGGTATAAACAATGGAATGAGACACAAAAACATTTCAAACAAAAATGAAGAAATTATGCATACATTATATTATGTATTAGTTCTGGAAATTCGAAAGTCACCAAGATATCGGTGATGTCTTTTTGAACTAGCTTAATAACTTTAAAATCTGTTTGAAAATACAGTTGTGTTAAATAAAACTGTTAATAAATATCCTTTCTTCAGTATCTTTGTGTTCATATTAAAGTCTCTATATTTTATTTCAAAAAGAGATTTTCTTATCAAACTTGACAAGAAATCTTATTTTGTATATTTAGTCTTAAGGGATTGCTAATTTTTATTTCTTAATGCATATGCTACTCTACCTTGAGCTAAAAGGGGGTTTTCCTCGTAGTTAATCCTAGGCTTTCTGTCACTGTTGCAAGTTCTTCCTTTCCTGAACTTTGTTGCCCTTTATGGCCACAGCAATTACATAGGTGCTAATGCTATACATCCTCTACTTACGTTCAGAGTTACGAATTGGAATTATGTATGATGAACAAGTTTTCCAGAATCTTGTTCTCAGTTAAGTATTTTAATTGCATTATGCGCCAAAATATTTAAACCATGCCTACATTTCACAATTTTCGAATGCTTAAGTGCAAATAAATTTATTATTTTAAATATATAAGGTTTTTCTTTCTCAAGCATTCCTAAAACGATCTATTCATTATCAGTAAAAGTGAATGTTTAAAATTACAACAAATTTTCATTTGGTATTTTTTTTCAAATAGTCACTGATGACAAAGTTGTGTTATGAATAATTTAGAATTGAATTAATTTTCACTTTTTTCAACCATTTTGCCCGTAAGTCTTAACCTAAATTCCTCAGCCATCATTTCTTCAAATTTTAATTACTACTTCTCCCCCATGATAAGCATGAGCAAATATAGAATAATAAATATATTTCACAGTGGGAATGAATAGTTAAGAAAAAGTAGTTTCAAGTCTTTTAAAGCTAAGTGTTATCATTTAAACATATTTTCAAGAAAAGTGATCGGAATAATATTTATTTATTTAGTTATTTATTTAGATCATTTTTACAAATAGTTTTTGCTCTAAATTTTGATATTCTATTTGTTGCTTAATGTATATTGGACTTTCTTGAATGAATAATGAAATTTTATACGAAGTGGACTGATTTTGCTTCTTTTAATTCCGTTACTTAGGACTATCTTGTACATATACTATGAAGCAACAGTCTTTTTAAATGATTGCATAAATTTTTACAAATTTCTAAATTTAGGTCAATGAAAACACTTGAGGGAGAGGTAAGCGTAATCAAGATTCTCCTAAGGTCAGTTTGTTGTCTCCCCTGTGAGAACGCAAGTTTCTCACACTACGAAGTTTATCATCACTGATCATAAGTTGAATCGTAATCACAGAGCTACATGTGGATATAAATTTTCGCTGAACTGGTTTTACCCCCTTGTTCTGACGACGACACTAACGTGGTGCGTGGCGGCTTTTCCCCTGTGCTGCCGGCACACAATGAAGTGCAGAATGTCTTGTAGCTGATGCTTAGAAAAGGCGTGTGATTCTTCGAACGATGAAAAAGATTCAAGCTGCAATTTCCTAAATTTCCCTGGATATTATTTCTGCTGCAATTTGTGTGCATTCCTTTGCCTTGTCAGAGCTCATTGATGTATATGTGAATGAACTGCGCATAGCCGAGATCTCATCGATGATAGAAATAGACGATGGTGTGGAAATCAGCAAAACGGAATCCTTTTTACAAAAAGAGACTGCTCAGTGCGAACAGTATAACATCAGGAATTGTAGAATAAAAATGACGACTTCCATCTACAGGACAAACATTTATTTAAGCTTTGAAGACGTAGAAACATAAGTAAGATACATGAATTACACAGTACTTCGCTTATCGCGTGCATCCGATACTCACCACAGACTTTGGTTAACTCCTTCTGGAAAAAATATTACGCAGCAGAGAGCTTGCTTATTATGCGCATGCGCCAGGGGAATCATTGGCGGGTGCCAACATACCCCCTTTCGACGTTGATTCTCCTGTTCCTGAAAGTAAAACAAAATACATATTAGACAGTATTCAGTCCTATAATTGTACAGCAGTTCTGATGTTTAACAGGTGTCAGGGGTTTGGTTAACATATCAGCTCCCATTTCACTGGTAGGTATGTACTGCACATCCAGTTCGCCGCGTGCATATACTTCACGCACAAAATGATGGCGAATGTCTATGTGCTTTGTACGTGAGTGAAACACTGAATTCTTTGTAATTTTCTGAGCTCCTTGATTGTCGCAGTATATTGTTGTTGGACTTTCTATGCTGTAACCCAGCTCTTTCAGGAAACGGCGCAGATAGACGGTTTCTTTGGCGGCTTCAGACAGAGCCATATATTCCGCCTCCGTTGAAGATAGAGCTACACTATGTTGTTTTCGTGATTCCCAGGTTATGGCAGAACCACTTAGTATACATACAAAACCTGTGTGAGATTTTCGATCATTGACATCTGATGCCCAATCTGCATCCACAAAGGCGATGAGTGGTTTTCCTGTTTTTGTATAAATTAGTCCTTGATCTTGGGTCCCCTTTAGGTATCGAAGTATTCTTTTCGCAGCATGCCAATGTTCTTTTCCTGGGTTGTTGTTAAATTGACTTAAGAAATTCACGGCGTATGTGATATCTGGCCTAGTAGCTACTGAAAGGTACATAAGTGATCCTATCAGATTTCTGAATGGAACATTTTTCATGTCAGCGATTTCGTTTTCGTTTTTTGGACTCATCTCCTTTGATAATTTTTTGCAGTGATCTATAGGTGAAGCTACGGATTTAGCATTTTGCATATTGTACCGATTTAAAATATCGTCAATGTATTTCTTTTGAGAAATTTTAATTGAATTCTCATTTTGGAAAAATTCTATGCCTAAACAATAATGTAATTTTCCTAAGTCTTTCACTTTAAAAGCAGAAGCTAAACTATCGCGAATTCTTTCATACGTTTGCTTAGAATCGGTAAAAACGATAAGATCGTCTACATATACAATTATAATTGTTTCACTGCTAGACGACTTTTTAATATAAACACAATTATCTGAATTAAGAGATTTAAATTTCATGGATTTTAATTTTTCATCTAACTTTTTGTACCACTGACGTCCCGACTGTTTAAGACCGTATAACGATCGCTTTAAAAGACACACTTTATCTGAATTAGTTTCATCGCGAAAACCTTCGGGGATTTCCATATAGATTTCTTCATCTAAATTTCCATTTACATAGGCCATTACAAAATCTAATTGGTAACCTTTCAGACTGTGTTCTACAGCGTAAGCTAAAACTGTTCTTATAGAACTTAATCTAGCAACAGGGAAAAGTTTGCAGTGAAATCAAAACCAGGGGTTTGGGCACACCCTTTAGCAACTAGCCTAGCTTTGTATTTTTCGATAGTGCCGTCGTGATTGTATTTTAATTTAAGAACCCATCTACTACCAATAACTTTCTTATTTTCAGGTCGATTTACCAATTTCCAAGCGTTTTCTTGAACAAGGGAATTATATTCTGATAGCATAGCATTACGCCAATTTTCAGCATATGGTCCATTTAATGCCTCTTGCACCGTAGGATTAATGCTTTCCTCAACAACATTTTGAATTTGTTCATTTTTATTTACAACTGTATACTGATATTCCTTTTTAGGCCTTCCGGGCAAACCTGTTTTTATTTTCTTGGGTCGACCAGGCCCCCTTTTAATCAGGATAGGAGACACTGATTCGCTTTCTAAATCACTTTCGCTTTCATTTTCAGATTCAGAGTCAGTTGGCGACACCTTGCCGTTCAGAGGTGATGATTTATCACGACATAGTTTGTTTATAATTTTCTCTTCCGGAGCGAAAGGCAGAGATATTTCTTGTTCTGAGTCATAACTAGAGCAGTTTTCAAACTCATTAACAAATTTTACGTCTCTGCTTATTATCACTTTACGTGCCTCAGGATCCCAGAGTCTATACGCTTTTGATTCATCAGAATAGCCAATAAAAATACATTCTTTAGACCGAATATCAAATTTGCCTATTCCTGGCCTTTTATTTAATGGAAATGCTTTTTGGCCAAAGGTTCTGAAGTGAGAGACAGCTGGCACTCTGCCAAACATCACTTCATAAGGTGTTTTTGTTTGACCTTTCAAACCTCGCGTAGGACAGCGATTTCGAATGTAAGCAGCCGTATTGACGGCTTCGGCCCAGAATTTATGAGGCAGATTGGACTGTAATAATAAACATCGCGCCATTGAAACTAAAGTGCGATTTAATCTTTCGGCGACTCCATTTTGGGCTGGTGTGTAAGGAGTGCTCTTTTCGTGTTTTATTCCCGCGTCATTAAGAAATTTATTAAAGTCTTTCCCTAAGTATTCTAGCCCGTTATCCGTTCGGAGAATTTTGATTTTGGAGTTAAGTTTATTTTCAAAAGATGCTTTGAAATTTATAAAAGCTTCTTTAACTTGTTCCTTAGATTTCAGAAAATAAACATGAACGTATCGAGATTTGTCATCGATAAATGTTGCGAAATAAAATGATCCGCCTATTGATTCGACTCTCATGGGACCACACAAATCAGAATGAATTAGATTTAACAACTCAGTACTTCTATATTCAGATTCTTTGGGAAGGGGGGTTGCGGTTTGTTTACCCTGAATGCATACCTTACAGGTAGAAAGAGAATCATTTTGAGAAAAAGAAAGACCTCTAACCATGTTATTTAATAGAAGTTTTTTAAGATCGTTTTCATTTAAATGGCCAAATCTTGTATGCCATTGATCTATTTCTTTAGCAATTGATAGAGATTCGAATATTGGCATGACATAATAAAGATCATTTTCGCGTTTAGCTAAAATTACTGTTTCATTATTAGAATTAATTATTCTAGCACATTTTTCTTTGAAAATTACTGAATAATTATTTGCAGTTACTTTAGATACAGAGATTAAATTATTTTTCAAATCAGGCACACACAATACATTTTCGAGTTTGATACTTTCGGTTTTAGAACCTATGCGAACTTTAAATTTAACAGTTCCTTTCCCGATAGCTTTAACTATTTTATTAGCAGCTAATTTAACATAAATATCACCTACCTCGTGAATTTCTTGGAAAAGCTCTTTGCTGTTACACATATGTGATGTTGCACCACTATCTAGACAAAAAATGTCTTTAGAATCACTATCTGTGCATGATGCGGCCCTTTCTTGTTTCACCGAATTCTGATTTTCTGCAGACATCGCAATTTCTCCAAGGCGTTTGCTTTTATTTTCCTTGTTTTTCTTCCTACATTCCGATGCTCTATGCCCGTATATATTGCAGAAGTTGCATCTGTAGTTAACTGGATACTTTCGGTTTGCAGACGTCTCTAGTTTCGGTTTAGGAACCGGTCGTTGATTATACTTCCGATCTTTTGAATAGAATGCTTGTTGTGATTCACAATACGATGAATTTTTATTTTTGCGGGCGTTAGCTTCTTCCAGCAGTTTAATTTTCAACATGTCTGGAGCAGGCAGTTCATCACGAGATTCAATGGCAATTCGAAAGCTTTCATAAGAGTCCGGTATGCTATATAAAAGCAATATTGTTAGCAAATCATCCGCAATGTCTATTTCCATCTCTTTTAGCTTGTCCACGAGAATAAAAAAATCATTTAGGTGATCAGTCATTTCTTTAGTATCGGTCATTTTTGTAAAAAGCAATTTTTTTAGAATTGTGGCCTTTCTAGCTGGCCCTTTCGATTCGTAAATAGAGTGCAATTTACTCCATAGTTCATGGGATGTTACACAGTTTTTTACTTGTGTAAGTTCACTGGGTGAAATTGATAGGATTATATCCGCTCTTGCTTTTTGGTCAGTAGATTTCCATTTAGCATAACCTTCATCACCAGTTTCTGGTTTCGTAATTTTCCCAGTTACATAGTCCCAATGATCATTTTTAATCAGTATTGCTTCCACTTGCAATTTCCACGTGTCAAAATTGTCCTTTTTCAGCTTTTCAATTGAAACTGTATTTGTGGTCGTCATTTTCGATTTCAGTCGACTCAGCTTAGCTTGCCGAAAGAATTTTACACAGACGGTTGTATTGCGCAGTTATGCAATGCCTGGGCCCATAACCAATGTAGAATAAAAATGACGACTTCCATCTACAGGACAAACATTTATTTAAGCTTTGAAGACGTAGAAACATAAGTAAGATACATGAATTACACAGTACTTCGCTTCTCACGTGCATCCGATACTCACCACAGACTTTGGTTAACTCCTTCTGGAAAAAATATTACGCAGCAGAGAGCTTGCTTATTATGCGCATGCGCCAGGGGAATCATTGGCGGGTGCCAACAGGAATTCGTGCGTGCAGGATCAGGACATTCCATTAGGAATACGAGGCGATACCAATAGATTAGTGTTCTGATTCATATTTTGCTCGAGGTTTGCCAACCCAATAATGGTGCCATAATATTCATTTTGTGCATTTAACCTAGATAGTAATTAAAAGCATGCATAAATACTTGAATAAAGTAAGCTGATTGAAATTAATATGTTTACTTTCTGAAAGGCACAGTACAGTGATTGGGGTAAGTGAAATATTTATTTACTCCTTTTCTAAGGTTAATCACACGCAATGTACGAAATGTGGGTGTAAGCCAGCAACTATTGGGTATATGCAACATTACTTTTGACACTTAAACGTGCCTAGCTAATTATTAGTCACCCTCTGCACCACATTATGGTGCTGTGACCAACTCTCTTCACCACATCAGCTTAAGGAGTGACAAGGTTTTGCGCCTTTCTTCATTTGTTAGTATTAATTAATATTAGCTTCAAAGCGTACTTGGACACAAGCCAGTTTTTTTCTTTGTTATTTCAAAACGAGCAAATGGAAAAGGAAAATTTGGATTTTAAAACGTATCTTCCTTTAACAAGATCCAGCGTTATCTCGCTTTGTAAATCATGTGCAAGATGAATAAAATCGTTGATTTCCGAACTGGTGGATCTGTAAAAATGGAGTTCTTCCCATGTCATCAATAAATCCTCACATTACGTCACTAGATATCTTTCCATAAATCTTTGTTGAAAATTAGACTTACAGTGAAAGAATTGATAATCTTGACCAACGCAAGAAGAAAGTCAAATTGTTGAAGATGCTTGCTTGCTAGCTTGTAGATGTTCTGATTAAGAAGTAAGTAGAAAAATGTCAGAAGTCAGAAAAACAGTGAATTAAAAAATATAATAATATTTTAAATGGCAACAATGGTGAAATAAAACAGACTAAAAAGGTTTTATAACGAGACTTTGCAACATCCGAGAAAGGTAAATTACAAAATTAATAAGATATTAGTTTAGTAGTTTACGTTTTTAATGCACGATAGTCTCAAAAAGGTAGATTCAATAAGGTGTCACTAAAACATCGATATACGATGCCGTTACAACCGAATATCCTACGTTTCTTGCGAGGAGAATGTGGTATGTAAAGAGGTAAAAGTGAAAGGAAGGTGAACTTTACGTAAAAGGAAATGAAGATTAAAAACGCGAAATCGACGTCTTTGTGACCTTCGTAAAAGCGTGGAATTTTTTTGGATATCCGAGCGTCTTAAAGACGGCATAATGCGACTTCTTTGAAACACCATGCACGACGAGACTGCTGCGTCATTTCGACGTCATCGTGCTACTTGGGGCGATTTCTGCTTTTGAATTGCAACTTCAGTTCTAGCACATACATATTCCATTGATTTCTATACTTGTTTTATTTCGACTGTATCCTGTTTGAGTTG
Organism: Stegodyphus mimosarum; assembly: GCA_000611955.2. Lineage (NCBI taxonomy): Eukaryota > Metazoa > Arthropoda > Arachnida > Araneae > Eresidae > Stegodyphus > Stegodyphus mimosarum. The sequence goes on along the minus strand of KK117570.1, from coordinate 36,573 downwards.
TTCTTTTTTTCCGCAAAAAGCAAAACTAGCCTCATTTCAGTGTCGTATGCTTTAGCCGCACGCAAAGAGAAAAGGAAATAGGCGTAAGTGAATGAACACCTCCTTTCAGCTAAGAATTTCCAGGTTTCAGGTCTTCAAATTTAAGAGATAATTATTTGTTGCTTCATGACCAGGTGTTTTCAAATGGCCAGAGATCAGGAGAACGTGCTAACTAAGACAGGTCAAGAATAAACATACAGGACACCAGGACTTTTACATATGATGATATGGGTACTGTCTCGTGAAATTACTGATCCAATGAAGCATCCATAAAAGCTTTTCGAAGCATTTTCATGCGGTTATTATTTAGAAGGTTGTGTACGCTAAAATAATGACTTCTTCGTAACAAATATTGGTCACAAATATCTTGGTCTTATCCCGAAATATATTTGAAAATATTGTTGGATTTGTGATATTATTTTTGATTGTTTTTAATGTAACTTCGAAATTCAAGTTCATTTGCTGTTAAGTCTAACGCTGTGACGTGCTTATGTCAGTGGGTTTGAGAATGATCTGGAAATCCTATTTAGCCGCAAACACAGTTGTTTGTGGAAGATATATTTCTCTCATAGTAATAAGAGTGTAAGGGGTCGTGACCAGATATGAATTGATTTAAACGGGGTTATTGAGAAATCTTAACGCATTTATTACTTTGACCACTTCATGTATTCTTCTGCCTTGGAGAACAGAGTTCAATAGGTTTTACCAAATTTGAATTATTTTCTTGTGTGCTTCTTTTTTTAGATATGACGTTGGGCATTTTAAGTTCATATATTCTGAATCAGGAGTAATAGATGCATCCTTAGCAAGGAAGTCGGAGTCTTCATTTCCTTCATGTGCTTACGGCCGAACAAGCGAAAGTTTAATTGGTTATTTTCTTAGTTGAGATGATATATGTCTTGTGCTATTGAGAAGGATGTTTGAAGTTAGCTATTGCATGTAGCGGAGAATGAGAATCTGATTGGACTGTGAGGTGACTAAATTTATTGCTAACTGCAATCTCTATTCCCTTTTCATTGCCTAAATTTCGCTTGCATAATACATTTTCTTGGCGCAGGCAACCTTTTCAGGATATTTTTAGATTTTCAGCTCTGTGGAAAATATAGACTGTTCCCACTTTTTCATCTATTTTTATTCATCTCTCAATGCTATTTACTGGTGTGTAAGGTTACTGTTATTGGCTTTTTAAAGAAAATTTTGACGTTACGATAATATGCAGTTTACAGAAAATACCAAGGAGTGAGAATTCACTGTTATTCGGATCGTATTTTGGTTCGTATAGGGAAGCCTTTTTCCTGTTTTTATTTTAAACGCTTAAGTTAGAATTGGTGCTGAGAGATTTTTGTTATGTTGAGGAGAAATTGTCGTTGAAATGCAAGGAGCTATTGCTATTTCTTTTTCTCGTAGGTGTAGCCGAGACAGCAGCTCTGTGCTTAGATTAGATTTCATTTGTTGAATTCATTTTTTCGGGGAAAGGAAGCTTTGTTTTCAAACCCAGACCAGGGTGGCTGGTAATTTTATGTTTGCACACTGTAAACAGTCACAAGAGGTGAGGTTGAAAAACCTTGAACCGTCTTAATTTTGCGTTTGTTTGTTTGATGGCAAGAAGCTGTAGTGGGGATAATAAATTGCACAGATTAGACATAACATCTTGTAAGGTATTTTCTCCCTCCTTTCTGCATGCCTTTGGGGTGTAACGGTAGCACACTCGGCTCATATTCAAGGGTCCAGAGTTCGAGTCCCGACGAGGGTACTCCACAGTTTTGCATAATAATAAAAGTATTTCTTGGGCTGTTTGCCTGTTTGAGAGCTTGAAGTACGAAAGAACACAAGAGGTAATAAAATGCATTTTTAATGTAAAGGAAAGAAGGATGATCATATTGTGCTGAAGATTTCGCCTACACCATGGGTTGCAGAACGACCTGGTGTACGTTCTTACTGATTCTCGCTAATTATTTGAAATTTATGAAAGAGGTGTTTGATTCGTCGGCAATGTGTGTTTTTTTTTAGAACTTTAACAACTTTTTGCAGGAGGCTGATGAGTTTATGTGAATACTGATCTGCTGTATCTTGGTTCTGTTTGGATAAAAAGAAGGTATGTCATGTCTTGAAGACCTCGAGGAATTCTCCTAGTCCAAGATATTTATTAAATAAATTTGTAAGAAGTTGGGGTGAGGCCTTCTGAATGAGGTTTACGATTTTATTATTTATCTCGATCAGTCCTGTTGCTGAAAGGACTTTGATGTTGAGCATTTATTTAGTAGAAACATCTTAGTGTTCCTACGAATTTGGGGTGCTTTGATCTTTCCTGATAGCGGCTTGTTCTGAATTGTCATTTTCAGAAAAGTCTCTTATAAAAATAGAATCCATTATTTCTTTCAACGAGAACAATGTTGCGTTAACTGACATGTTTTTGAAATTTAAACTATTGGCAGTGT
>KK117570.1:18930-32465 GCA_000611955.2 Stegodyphus mimosarum | reverse complement strand
CTTTTGTTGAGATTCAGCACGTTGGTCTGAGTAAGCCTTTCCGGATATATCGACTGCAGATTCTTATAACAGTCATTATATCTCGAGCAGCGTGAGCGGTAATTGCTCGGTACAATCATCCGCAGTCTTGACAGGCTACGGTTCTCCTGTTATCCAATTCTAAGATGGGCTGGTAAGATATCCTTTTCTGAAACAGGCACAAAACTATCATACTATTTTCTTCACTTGAAATAGTTTATATTCGTTATTGTTATCATGCACAAAATCTGGATCAATAATGCTATAATATTAAAACTGCCACAGAATTCGCTTTCTTAGAATTATAGAGTATAGAATATTACGAAACTAATGTCACAGTCAGTGACATTCATTTTTCTTTGTTTTGATAAAGCTATCAGGATCTATCTATAAACGTATACTGAGGTGGAGCTTCATATCTCCAAAAGTCATCTGAAATAAACTGGCCACTTATTACGTTCTTTGCAGCCCTAACTACTGTAATCGAAAAGCTTTATTGTAACAAATAGTTAATTTGAACTCCTGTTTCCATATATAACATATGATGTTTAAAAAGAGTAGTGTTATGAGCATTAAAATTTGATGGAACAAAATAAAATACTTACATAAAAATATATAATTATTATTATATATTTTTATATAATATTATTTTTTAAATATACAATATTTAAAATTCTCTACTACTATCATATTACTATCAAACAGACCATACTTACTTACCATATTACTATCAAATTGACCACGGTTACATGATTTACATAGAAATCCTGCGTTAATGAACTATTTATAAGTGAAAAAAAGATTTTTAATCATTGCAATATAAAAGTAGGCTATTTTGCTCTTCATAATATCTCAGTAGTACCTTTAGTCAAATAGTATTAATAACTTAGATAGAAAATTGTTGCGTTCAACTGCGATAATCTCGCACAGCCAATATTCATGTCCGATATAACCTTTAGCATGTGAAACGAACAGAGCTTCTTTAGAGCTGGGATTCTCAATCCTTTCCTTGCATCGTACCTTTTTAAAAGAATGATTCTGCATTGAAAAAGGATATACCCTTTCACTTTTCGACCCCCTTACCTTCTTCTCGATGATATTCAGCATACAGCCTAATCATAATGCAAATTCCCTGTGCATAACTCAAAAACTAAAGTTAGACTAAACGTATAAAGAACTGTTTCGAAAAAAATGGTTTATTTGATTTGGGTTTTATTCCTTTTTGTATTATTATTGTTTTTAATTTAAAAAATTAAACAAGTTTTCAGGGAAAAATCACTGATTTTAATTGCATAGAAATTTCGATTTTAATTAATGTGATGGCTGCGGTTGATTTGACGCAGTTTAATATTTGGCATAAAAAGCTTATTTGAATCCTTAATCTTTCCTTTCAAAAATATTCATTCTTGTTTCACATAGAAAATTACTGACTGCATTAAAACTTGCCTTCACTAGGTAGGAAGAGGAAAATGCCAATAATGTAACAACTTTCATTTTGAGACATTTCTATACTATGAATGTGGAATTCCAATACTTAGCGCACCCATGTATTTTGAATAAGGCTTGTTCTTGAACATTTTCTTTCAAAGCAATAAACCATTCTTGCATTATAATATCGAGAACAGATATGTCGCCTTTCAGCGATTCTATGAGTCATGCTGACTCATTTAAATTTCCAGTGTCTCTAAATTAAACATTAAACACTTTTAAATTTTATAAGTCACTTTTGGATATCAATATATAGTTTCAGGAAATGCTATCCTCTTCAATAAAGGACAATTGGGTTAAGTTATCAAAGAAATGGGACGATTTTCGATTCGGCGTTGAAATAACCAACTCGGTTTTACAACTGAAATCGAAGATAATGATGCTAGCTTCAGGGAGATTGATGTCCTTTGTTTATAAATTTGTTGCGAAAAATTCGGCGGTTGCGCCTGTATGTAAGCTTTCCGGCATAGCACTAGGGTTGCCATAAAATAGTGTATGGTAGGGGTGCCAGATTGGCGATTTTATCGCCCATTTGGCGACCAAATAGGCGCTATCCCATGGTCCAATCGGGAAGCTTCTAGAATAACTTCCTGTCGAGATATTTCTCGAAACGTGTGGAACTTGAAGAAAAGCTATATAAACCCCTGCGTTTCTGAGAGCCGGCATTTTGCGAGAGTAGTGTGATTAATTGTGATTAGTGTGAGAATAGCTGCTTACTGTGAGTGCTAAGCTACGCGAGAGTTTTGTGAACGGAAAGCGATCGAGATAGTGCTTTGCCGTGAAGCTACCTTTACAGTATAGCTTGACAGTGTATTGGTAATTGTTCCACGGTGTTTACTATAAGTTTAGTGTTGCCGTGAAGCTACCTTTACAGTTACAGCCTGAACTTACTGTTGCTGATTGTTTCAGCGTATTTATTGTAGATTTTCGACGCTTTTAATGGTAATTTTGGAACTGTGCTGTAAATAGTGATTCTTGTAAATAAATTGTGCTTTTTATTGTTCTGCATCGTGTTTTCATCGGATACTCTCAAATCCACGAACCCGTATAACGCAACAAATTGTTTTGTATGACGTTCAATTGAAATTTTATTAACTGTGTCGCCGTAGGGCTGTTAACTAAAATCTTGCACCTTTCGTCACTATGATCACACTGCTCTAAAAAATTTGGCCATTAAATTTTTGGCATTAATAGCATTTATTGTCTTCATGCAGAAATTTAGAACAGTAACATACTGTGTAAGAAATTTATATAAATTTTTAAAAAGTAAAAAAAAAACAGATTTTAAAAATATATTAAATAATTTTAGTGCTTGTCCTTCCTATATTTATTTTATATGATTTATGCCTTATTACATGATAGAAATTTATATATCAATAAGAAATTAGTTATCAAATTTATTAACAAATTTTTTAATTAATGATATCGTGATTATGCTGATCTACCGGTGGCTATTAGGCTATCGACCCTTTGATCATCATTATTCGTATTCAAAATTTCATCGACATCCTGATGTAGTTGTAAACGCCTCTTTAGAATATACCGATGTTCATTAGGATGGCGAAGTGCAGGAATTCTTATATTCAGAGAATTTGAGGAATATTTACTAAGATTCATATACTGAAATCTAACTACTCATCGCAGACTATGAATTTTTAAACTCTGGGAAAAATCATTTCGGTAGACTTTGTTCTAATTTAAACGTAAAAATTAGAATAATGTTTTTGACATGTGTAGATATAATCATGAAATAATCTGCACAAATTGCTGACAGAGAGCTGAGAAAACAAATATCTACAACTTGAATATGTTGCGTTAAAATATAAAGGGACAAGAATGTATATTAATTTAGGCTGTTAATTATTTTTCTCTAAAATTGTACTTGCTGTTGTTACAAGCATTATATTTACAGAGGTAAGGTTTAATGCGTAAAGATTAACCAGTTGTAAACAGAACTAAAATTTGAAGGAAATACAAAGTCCTGAAACAGAATATGAAAAACACGTGTCTTCATTGTCCTTCAGATCCAGTCGAATTCTGCTTATATTAAAAAAATCGAATTTTCCTCCAGTGGCCAGAAGGACGACTAACACATAAAGCATATAAAAACATTTCAGCTTGTAGAGATTATTTTAATTTTATAAGAGATATTTTTAATCTTGAAACCTTTTCCTTTAAATTCTTGTTTTACACTTACGACTCCCTCCAAGAATTAGATTTTAGTATTGCGTTTTATGTAAATGAAGTAGAACCAGTATTTAATGAGAAGTTTAGTCAGTTTAGTCACTTCTGAAGAAGAGCTCAGAATTTCTCAGTAGAGCGTGTTCTGCTTTCGGGCCACGTCATTGCTTTAATCCTATCTTACTACGTACGACTTGTTAGTATTCGCCACTGAGGTTTAATTATAGGCCAACTCGGTTAGTTATTTTTGTACAGCTTTGGCTAACGTTTAGCTGGTTAAAATTAATTTAGCTTCTTATTTCTTATTATAAGCCCAAATAGACGCTTTCCTGCAAGCCCGATAGAGGCCGTCTGTTAGTATTTCTTTGAGTGAATAAAATGGTATTTTAATCCTTCTTTAGACTTACATTTTATAGTTGTAAGAAAGCCAGCAAATAGTATGCTTTATTCATGTCGGTAACAAGTGCAAGGAATGGGAAAAGTTAAAGAAACAACAATCAAAATTAATATAATAATAGTAACATCAGCTAAAATCCAAAAAAAAATTAGATTGGTGATTATTCCAGTGTAGTTATTGTGTAATGATCCAAAATTATTTTAGCTCGCTACGAAACTATGTACAAAAGTCCATTTATTCTCCATAATTTCCTTAAAGAATCGGTGAATACTTAACAGATTGCTTACGAATTCGCTACAGCTAGAAGATCTAACATACGTAACATCAAATTTCCTGACATACGGGAGTGAAAAAGAAGTCTTGAAGGAAGAGATGAACGATTGTTCTCTTCACTGGTTTAAAATTTCAAAAGTGTCTGGTTAAAGTAATGCTCAGAGCACCGTGATTAGAGCACACGTTACTGAATCCGATCGATAGTCTAGACTTTGCTTTGAAAGTAATTCTGCAGTCTGGAAGTAGACAAATAGATCAATCGCCCTGACAATATCAATACCAGACATCCATGTACGAAGCTTCTTACTATACATGAGAGAATTCTTGCAATTCTCCCGTGCTTATTTCGTAGTGTAAGTGATGAGCACGTCCAGCTAGCACATGGAATAAAAGTAGTTCTAATTAAAGCGAGGGCATAGTTGATTTCACACGCTTTCGGTTCCGAAAAATCTAATCGATTCTGTGTTGAAGCCGGAGCTAAAATATGGTGGACGAAACTCCTCACCACAGGGAATCGATGGACAAAGTTTAGTTTATCTCCCCAGAGCCCTTTAAGTGGGAAAGAATGTATTCTTGTGTTTGTGATCTCGCTGTGTAATTTGCAGAAATGTCCAGTTAGAAAACCGAAGGTCTTAGATTCAAATATCAGCAAGTGCGCAAATGAGTTTTTTCGAGTTGCTCGTTCTGAAAACCCAAATAATATCTACAGAAATTCAATAAGGTATAACTTCCAATTCCTGGTAGATGGAAATGCTAGTTCCTGCAGTGCGTTGCCCTTGTCATTGACTGTTGAAAGAGAGGCGAAATGAACAGCGTCGCGTGAGGTGAATATTCACTGTATTTTAAAAATATTTAAACCTCGTTGTGTGAAATGCACTAAGAAGTCGGCTTGCACCATTGCAGTCTACACCTAGACTCTGCAAGAGCTTGATTCAGTATTAATACGTTTTGTTACCAGAAAATTCAATCAAAAATATGAAACATGAAGCTGGAATTTCAGGCAGAAATGCCAATATACTCTTCTGTAACTGTCCATAAATCCGAAGAAACAATTTTGTAGCAAAATATTTGATTTTTCAATTAATAACTGAAGTCATATTCTTACATTTTAAATTAATTAACTTAAAGCTAAGAAGCAGAAGACAATTAAAATAGAATAACACGCCGAATAAGTATTAATCCAGAAGTCAAACAACGAAAATCAGCGTTATATTTGCAAATTTTACAGGAAAAGTTTCGATGACTTTACCGAACCATCACCCTCAGCTGCCAAAGCGCAAATGAACGAGATAAGATATAGTGATTCCATAAGATAAGAATGGCTGGTCAGGAGTTAAGCTCCTGGCGCCATCTATAAATTAAACGAGAACTAAAACATAATTTCTTTAAGTCAAAGATGGATTAGAATTAGGATCGTTAACCAGAGGAGAAAGATTTTTTTGAATGTGAAACACCTCTAGAAAATACAGTTCACCAATGGAAGATGTTTTCTGAGTATTTTTTTTTACTTCTAGATTAAGTAGAAGACAGTTTACACATGTAAATATAAAGGTCAGACGTAAAAATATGGTAATAAAAATGAAGTGAAAAAAACTTTTCTTTACTTTATCGTTTCAATTAAGTCACACTTGTTTTCTTAATGATTCTTATAACTACACCCCCCGAGACACATACTAGTGGATGATAAATCAGCTGTAGTTACAGTTAAGAGTGTGATGGTTTCATCCTCACTATGATGTTCATGTTGAATTTTTTTAATTCATAAGTCTAATATAGGATGCTTGTTTAACGTATCTTTTAAATTTAGCTAGCGCGTTTAATCACCACAAATAAAACCTGCAAATTTTCAAGCATTCAATGATTTCGCTCTTTCAGAAAATAGTAGAAACCATTAGATAATTCTGCAGTAGGTTTTCTGAATTCTCATTATTTTATTGAGAGTGATCCAAATTCTTATATCGTAGTAAGTGACACTACCTTTTAAAAATATGTTTTAAATACTTAATTTAAATGTATTACGAGATGTATTAGCCTGAAAGAAACAGCATGTAAGTATCTATAAACGTTAAACTCAACTACAATCATAAGGCATAAAACGTAAATGAACTAATGTGTTATTTCTTTAATGTATTTCCTTCATTTCCTCAACATGTTTTGCAACAACCATTTCTAATATCTACAGATATGTTATATTACTACAAATTCAAAAGCTAACGCGTTACACATAAGAAAGGAATCCAGGTCCATAAAATACCAGTATCTATATATATATACATATATAATATGTTGGACGAAGTAAATGAAGCATTCGATATGATACATGATACATTCAACATGATAACTTACATTTTAGAGTAGAAAAAATAATTTTTCTATCGTTATTTCTTAATCTAGGGAAGTAGTAAACATCTTAATATGACTTGCGAATAAGTTGATTTTTGTGTAGACGTTTCGGATGTTATTAAATATTGATCAAAAGATGCATTTTTCTCTAAATTATTCATTACCATATCAGAAAAGCTCACCAAAAAGACTTAAATTATTGCTTTTAGTTAGTAAAAATTGCTTGGATAATTCACAAAGGCGTCGAAAGCATTCAATAATATTTTGCACTGACGTTATTTAGGTTAGAGTCCTTCGATTCTTATTTTTGTGCTAGTACCCTATGAATTAAATAAATGACCCATCTCTCATTGTAAAATTAAAGAATTAAGATTATAATATCATCATAGAAATTTCTCAAATCTTCCACAAATCCACTAACTGCCTCACTAAATATCAATACTTGAAACATTGTTCCATCCAAAGCACATGATATTCTTAGTCATATGCTAATTTTTATCTTTAAAGGTACATCTTATTGTTACTTAGCTATTCAAACTTAAATATTTTGAATTTCCAATTAAAATATTTAATGACAACCGTGTATATTAAGTATCACAAGGTGAAGTTCTCTACACACGCTAGTATCTCGAGGAACAAATTTTCTATCTATAATCATCAACGTGTCCACAGTTAGAAGTATAAAGTTGATGAAATAAACGTTTTTGAATACTGTAACGGGGGATTTTACTGTAACCAATAAATTTGTTTTAGGAATTTTATAGGTGCTCTCAGATAAAAAAATAATACCTTAAATCTCTCTCTTAACAGTTTCAATATTACGTCCTTTTTAAACGCACTGTAATTTACTTTGCTAAAATGTGATGTAAATCATGTCAAGGATAATGGTTCATTAATTTCTTATTATTACAGATAATCTTTCATCTTTTATTTTATGCTTTCAGCTTTCGCTTTTATTTTATTTTTCACCTATCTAGAAAAGACATATTTTACTGTTCTCCTGTTCTTTTTTTGACTAGCCTTTTCTATTACTTTTATTACAGATCACGTCTAGCCTTTTGTTTTCTTTCAAGATAAAAATTTGTAGAAATCAAGTCAATCGTTGCACAGTAGTAAAAGCAATCCCGTGCATTATATTTATGGAAGGAAGTGAAGTGTTTGCTGGAGATTAGAGATAAATAAAGCCACGAAAGTGTAAATGCGTAGTTTCCGAACATATTTAAAGTTTATTCTTGTGTGAATTTTGACGCCAGGATAATTTAATGCCAAGCAGCCATCTAGGTTATTTCCTGAAGTTTTTGTTCAAGTTTTAGATCCAAAAAAGGATGTAAAAGGAAATAATGTTTGGTCAGAGGCGGTGCAAGGGGGGATAACACTATGATTAATGAAGGACTGTCTTCTTTTATCGATAATTTCTGTTCCCATCCGAAGAAAGCCATGCACTATTCATGATTTCTTAACAGGAACAAGCTTATCTCTTATGACCATGTTAGAAAATGATCCATGTGAAATAAATCACCGTTCAAATGAGGTTCCCATTTCCCCTATCATTAAAACTTTATGATCGGAAAGGTGGGAAGGATGTGGAAATACTTTATGGCAATTCGGACATTTTCTTTAAAGTTCTGGGCTAGGAAAAAACATAAAGCGGCCAGCGTTTATTACGAAACAGGTCGTTTTCAAAGCAGTCATGTGAAAACAAGTCTTTTAGTCCGTTGCATTCATGTTTAACATTGAATATAGTGTGTATTTATTTTATATTTGACGGACGACAAGTGTCTTTTCATAAAAAATTCTATAAAATATAGAGTAAACTTAATTGTAATTTCGTCAAGATATTTAAAAAAAAGATTTCAATTTATGCACTTTGAAATATAGCTACGTTCCAGTATGTTTGGTTTTGTATTCTCAGCCTCCAATAAGGAACGTGTAAATTTTATATGTATTATACTAGCTGTGTAAATAATTGTATTTTTGTTTATCTTATCCAGAGTTTCATTTTATAAGAAAACAGAGATTTTTCATTGAGATGCATATTTATTCGTTTATGCATGATACATTTACATATAGTGTACCAAGATAGGACTTCTGAATTTCAACTAAATTTTATACTACAAATGTCGATATAAGTAAAGATAATTTTGAAATTTTAATCTCTAACTTAAAATGCTAGAATGATTAGATAAACAGTGCGTGAGTTGGATTAAATTCTCTGTATGCTATTTCTAGAAACTTCATTATCACAACTCAAAATAAAAAAATGCTATATTATTGTGAAGTCCAGCACGTGATCTGGACAATCTAGAGCGTCATTGGCCAATAGAAATACTTTGCCAACCATAACTACAACTCGTGATCCGTGAATACGGTGAATGAATTTCTGGTCTGCAATGAAACTATTATTACTGATTGACGGTCAAAAAGGTCAAAAGCCTGAGGTCTCTCAGTTATTGAAAGCCGTGTGACTGTCTAGGCGTGCAGTTTGAGGAATACTCATTGTGGGTGTAAGGTGTAGGGCAATGACACTGTAAGAAGTGAAAGGAAGCAACATACGAACGGCAAAATTATGATTCTTATTTCGAAAAACACTAAGGGAATGTCAAAACAGGCTGTGTTAGGTATTCGAACATTGCCGACATGCAACGCAATGTGAATTTTCTTTTGACATTACCGACATTCATTGCAATGTGAACGCTAAATTCAACCGCATCTCACAGGCTGTCTTTGTCCAATTAATGCGAGACAACTACACATGTTCTCAGAAGTGCATAATCATGGGATGCGATTATTCTGAAGGACAATAAGCTTTCTCCCTGCATATGTATACCGCCTTTTCTAGAGATGAAACATGAAATTAATCATTCACCATATTCATTCATCACAGGTTGTATGTAGTTAAACATAGAGCGGTCGTCAAATTATTCAGTGATAGATTAAACGAAACAAGATGATTTCTTCTTAAATTTCACAATTTTCCTTGATGTCTGCCTTTAATTTTGAAATACACTTCTTAAAATAATATAAGTTAAACTGCCGGATTATTACTGACAAATTGTGGAGAAAATTGAAGTCAATACAAAAACTATCGAGAGATATGGGAAAAAAGGTCATGTGTGCAACTTTATTTTTTTAGGCATTTATGAGTACTTCGAGAATTCTTCATGCGCCGATTAAAAAGAATACATTGAAAATTGAGGCCAAAGATTTAATTCCAATAATAAAACCTTTCAGTCCCCGATGGCCAATATATTAGCCATGATATTTGCAACTTAAAAAGTCGGCTATCTTTAGCATGTTGACAAAGTAATTTTATTCATTTTCATGAGGAAGCGGTAGGGCAAACTTGCAATATTTATATCTTGTGGATACGTATGAAATATCTATCAATGGAAATATTGAATGGTTAATTTGTATCTGCAAGAAAGTAAGCAATTTCGATACAAAGTGGTTCTCCGAGATTATTAATTTAAATTAATTTAGAGACTGCACGATGTTCTCTGTTTTAGTTCAAATCATCAAGGCAAAATCATAAAAGAAAAATCACTACTATGTAATTTTGTAAAATAAAAAATCACTTAATAAACTGAAGAATTTTAGCACCGTAAAAAAGTAAATTTAATGAACTAAATTATAACATATTTTGTTCAAATTTAAAATTTAATGTTTAGATATTTTTTACATAAATCAAACTGGTTGTCAAAATGGCCGCACACCACATTTAGAGGTAAACCGAAAATGTCGTACTGCTAGTCATAAGATGAGGTGCGTGTATAGTAGACTGATTAGTGGCCTAATTATAACCTGACTGTAAAAAAAATATGTCTCTTCGTGTTTCCAATTACGGTAAGGTGTGAGATTCTAAATATGTAGATGGTATGAAAGAAATAAGAGTCACCTTTAAGTCATATATCTGGCGGTAGGTTTAATTCAGAATGCAGTTCCTTATTTGAATACATGCATTGAAGGCCAAAGTAGGATATATATACCTCAAGAATTCGGTTAATTTGTGTTGTATAGATAGTGTCAAGTGTTGGTTACAGTGTTGTCAGATTGTAAGTGGCAGTAAAATTATGTTAACTATTAATTTCTGAAGCTCAAGCAATATGTAGAAAACGACTTACAATTTGCTTCGAAATGCATGCATTTATTCACATTTAATCAATAAAATTAAGTTCTGAGTCTGTATAGATAGTTAAAATAGAGCCAAAGAAAGCAGCCAAATTTTTACTAACGTTACTTATCGTCATTATAGATTAAATTCTAAAGCGAGATTTATTGCACAATACTAAATTTAAACGTTCAATTATATGACAACCTTATTGACCGCAAAACTGTATTCTTATCTCATACACATTCAATTAGTTAGTAATTACATAATAGACACTTAATAAATTCTAGTAAAGTGAAATTTAATTTTTTTTAAATTAATGTATATAACCAATTTGTCAAAACACGTAGCAAAATATTATTTAGGCATAATAATTTATAACTATGCAACGAATATTTAGTCACATTACATGATCAAAGATTTTTAATTAGACTTAGGATTATATTAACTTGTTATTTTGTAACAGAGATTCATTTAATATTAATCTAAAATAACGGGCAGCAATGGATTAAGAAAGGTAAAATCCAGTTAGACACATCAAATATGAGTCTCCGATTGCGTACGAGTTATTCTTTTATTAATTTTTAAAATTTTAGTTACATCATGAAACCTCTTTTTTAAAAGCTGTTTGTTATTTAACCTGTTCATTAATAGAATGTAACAATCCAAGTTCTTTCATTCTTCTATCAAATTAAAACACACATATTATTTATGTTTGTTTTTATTTGGGAACCCTTTCTTTATACCTGCTTACCTGTCATAAATGTAATGCAAATTTGTGTCGAGATTTTTATAGTACATGCTGGTAGTTCGATCTGATAAAGTTTTGATCTCTGGCAAACAGGATGGCTGCATGTTTGGTTTTCGTGGTTTCTCCCTATTTGTCACGTGAATATAACCTATTTTACATCAAAACAACCTGCATGAAGGCAATATTTGTCTTAGGAAATTAGCCGTACTGGCTTTGCCATAATCAAAAACCTAACATAAAATTTTCTTAGTATTTTGTTATTTAATAACAACAAATAAAAGTACGCTACATTTCTGAGCATTTGCCAGCAACCGATTGACCACATAATTCTTTAAAATGAGATTTAGGTTAATAAAATGAGTTTACATTAATGCTTTCGAAACTGAAACACTTCAGTGAAATTTAGGGCCGTTAAATCGAGTCAAATGGAATGAAGGAGTTCAATTCTGACACTCTACCTTAGCAATGCAGCTTCCTATAAATTGCCTCCAAATGCAATTAATTTCAATCGGAGATTGACATTTATCTTTTTTTATTTTTTTACCCATCGGTATTTTCGAGACATCATGATTAAATCAAATTAATTGAAATACTGCAAAGAGAAACTTGGGGTAGAATTGATGGAAAATAAAGTGGAAAAAAAGAAATTAATAGCTTCATGTCAATCTTGGGTTGAAATTAATTGCTCTCAAAGGTAATTTATACAAGTTGTGTGCACATTTTCTCCCCAAACTGAAATTTGCTTTTCAACTTTATTAGTATCAAATGCTTGGCTCGAAACGTATAATAAATGAAACAGCTTCACCAAATCCTTTGATGTCACGGGTGATTCAAATAATTTTCTGAAGGAAAGAAAGCCTAGTTTAGGGAATGCGATATAAATAATATTTTTCTAAGGTTGAAGCTAACGAAAAAACGTCCACTAAAATATGCGAGAAATATTTTGGCGCAAGCATTTTAATGTTGTTAATTTATTTTAACGAAAGAAGATGTAAATGTGCTAATGATGTTTTAATAAAGTATGTAAGTTTTTATGATGGGAATTGAACGTAATATTTCAAAACAAGTTTCCCTAAATTTCGATAATTTCTAGATGGAATCGGGAATATTTGGTTGTTTATTTGCGCTTATTAAGATGCTGGATGCAGGAAATTTTGTGGAAATTTTGTTTAGCAAAAACAAGCCATTCTGAGTTAATTAAAATAAAGTTAATAGCATATTTATTTGAAAATGTTTGTGTTTCAAATGACATTTTGCGTTCTAAAAGTCAGCTGTGTTTATTGTTTTTCTATTTTTGTTCATCAAATAAAAATTGCATACTGAAACCGTATACTAGACCAGCAAAATGAAAAACACAGTAAAAGCCTGTAAATTCTAGGTAACTCCACAAAGCCCGTTTGATATTCAGGCAAACAATAAGTAAATATTCTTAAAGGGAAATTTGAGCTGAATGAAGAAAATATGCTATAAAAGGCTAAACTACCTAAATTAGCGGTCCCAAACTCGCAGCTCGCGGACCCATGCGACTCGCGAATACATCTGTGGAAACTCCGATGACTGATGGGAAATCTCCGATGGCGCCATTAGAGGTGGCGCTGTGACAGACAGCTACGACACCATCGCTGTTCCAGACAGTTGGCAGAGAGATGAAAGGATTGTACCGGAATGGTATTTTATTGAGACTTTGAGACTTTCATCGTTGAGCAGCTAATGTTCTATTGTAAAGATAGCTGTTGTTAATAATATTATAATAATGCAGTTAGTGGCATAAATCTTCAAGTGTTTTGTAAATATCGTCAATAAAGTGTTCGTGTCTAAAGGATTGAAGCTGATGATTCAAGACAGGGCCGGCAATTCAGAACCAGACCTATCAGGTAAAGATTCATTTATTTATTAAATTGCGAGTTACTAATTTCCTGATGGGACAAAGCCATTTGCTATATTATAATTAGTTTAAGATATAAAGATTTATTTTA
>KK117570.1:0-13959 GCA_000611955.2 Stegodyphus mimosarum | reverse complement strand
TATCGTCATATCGTCAATAAAGTGTTCGTGTCTAAAGGATTGAAGCTGATGATTCAAGACAGGGCCGGCAATTCAGAACCAGACCTATCAGGTAAAGATTCATTTATTTATTAAATTGCGAGTTACTAATTTCCTGATGGGACAAAGCCATTTGCTATATTATAATTAGTTTAAGATATAAAGATTTATTTTAACATCTTCATAAATTATTTAGCATTATTATGACAAGAATTTGAAGAAAGAGTTTAAGATTTTAATGGCTTTGTGAACAATTTTCCACAATTTTCATTACAAACGTGAGTAAAAATTCAGAAAACATATAAATGCAGTTAATTAATTTACATTGTGATATATAGCTTATTCAAATATTTGAACATACAAATTTGATTAAATTTTGTTAGTACATGTTAAAAGATAATTACCTTAGTTCGAATTTTTACAATAAGAACAATCGCTTTTACAATAAGAATTAAGTTCATTTGCATGTGAACAGTTTTTTCTTGAGTTAAAAATCTACAAAATGACTGCCGATGAGTATCTATATTTTTTGATAAAGATACTTTATTTTCCTTCCAAGATAACAAGCTTTCCGTAAAGGAAACACCATGAGATATTGTATATGAAAAAATGGCGTAAGGAACAAAATATTTTATAATTATTTACATAAAAATACATATTTTGTCTCTGTGCGTTACAGAAAAATTTAATAAATAAAAAAGGGAATAAGTTGTCTTCATTTATTTTCCAGTTTCTTCCGTCTTAGGAAGTTGTTGCATATTTCTTTTTAGTTAGAAAGTAGGTTATTTAGTTGACTCTTCAACACATTGCAATTATTCCAAAAAATGCCAGTCTGAAAATTTTAACATAATTTAGTATATAGCTGTGAACTACAAATTGCAGATATTAAACTTTAGATTTCAGGACAAAATAAGTAAAAATTTGAATTTTTCTTTACTTCATATTTAAAATTATGTTTTGACAAATACACTCACTTCCAAAAGTTAAGCACGAAGATGTAAAATGAAACAAAATCAACAAATACTGCTTTGACTGACACAAAATTCGGCCGGAAAGTAGCATATATATTTATGCATAAAACAAAATCAACAATTATATACAGAAATGAAAACAATGTTAAATTTTTGTAAGTTATCAGATAATGACATATGGAGACTTAAACAGAATTAAGTATAAAGTGAAAATAAACAACGAAAATGAAAAAAAGGAAATTAATAGGGTATTTGATCCCCCCTCATCTGTATACAAAGCTACACCTTGTGACCATGCTTTCAATTAGGTGGTCAACCGTCGCAGAATTAAGCAATCGCCATTCTTCTTGCAGAGCAGCTTCCAGCTCAATAAGAGTGGCTGGAGGTGAGAAACGGGAAGCTACAGTACGGCCGAGAGCATCGACAAGATTTTCAATGGGATTAAGGTCAGGCGACTGTGCTGGCCACGCCATACGCGCAATCCCTTCACTCTCCAGGTAGTCATCGACGATGTCAGCTCTATGCGGACGTGCGTTATCGTCCATTTAAACAAAAGTAGAGCTATCTGCTGCAGCGTACAATCTCACAATGGGTTCTAGATCTTCTAGATCTTTATCTCGATACCGGACAGGCGTCAAAGAACCCCGTTTAAAGACGTGCAGGTCGGTGCGGTATCCTAATGAATTCCTTGCCCACACCATAATGCTTTCGCCTCCGAATGCGTGATGTTCAGTGATGTTTTGGGACTGATTGCGTGTTCGTTGTTCACGCCATATCCTTTTACGCTTGTCATCTGGCTCCAGAGCAAATCTTGACTCATCAGTAAACTTGACATTGCCCCAGTCAGACACATTCCAATTGCCATTTTCCCAGCACCACTGTAATCGTGCCCTTCTTGATTGGATGGATAGATTAACATAAACTTTAGGTACCTGGGCGTACATATGTAATCTTTGGCATACAGTAGCTGCAGATTTCGCCTTACCAATGGACGCTGTAACCATAGATGTCAAACGTGTGGAGGTCGCTTTGCGATTCAACTTGGCTACAATAGCAATATATCGATCTTCCGCGGGGGTTGTAACCCTTGGGCGACCGGCTACGGGCCTTCCGACAACTGTATGTGTGGTTTGGAATTGTTTCCATAAACGTGAAATTACAGAATGATGGACGCTGAAGAAAAGAGCAGCATCTGTGATCGACTGTCCTTCTTCAATGCGCCACAGAGCACGCCAGCGCTCAGAATCTTCCATTCGTCTTCTGGAAGTATAGCAACACGTATGTCTTGAAAACAAATTGTACGGAAGTTTTAAACACCTTCTATCAGCACTTATAATCAACGTCTGTAGCCCTTCATAAAGCTGGCTTCTTATAAGACTGCCTTTTTTGCATATTTCTTGACATGAAAGCGCGATTGTCTGTTACCTATTATATTTGCATAGTTCCATCTACCTCTGGAGCGAATTGCGTCCTCTTCAATTCTGATTAGCTTCCGGAAATTAGCATTTTCCTCTCCCTGCTTAACTTTTGGAAGTGAGTGTATATACTAAGGAATTTTAAAATTCAGTTCGAAATTTTGCTTCGTTAATACCTTTTCTCTTTTTTTTTAATTGCGACCCATCAACTATTTTCAGATCCTGCATTTGGCGTGCGCGGAATTTGAGCTTGAGACCACTGACATAAATAAGTAGAATGTTGGCTGGTATGACAATAAACCGAGTTTGGTGCGATTATGCATCCTGTAGTGACAATATAAAGGCAGATGTTTTTTGCATTATAAGGTATTTTCTCCCTCCTTTTCGCTTGCCTTCGTGGTGTTGTAGAAACATTCGGTTATTTCGAAGCAAGAGTATTGAAAAATGAGCAACGCCTTCGCCGGGAATCGAACCACTGGCCTCTCGATTACGCGTCGGGCGTGTTGACCACTACACCACGAAGGCATGCGAAGAAGGCGGGAGAAATAGTGTAATTAGAAGCATACTTGACGCGTATTCGAGAAGCCCAGGGTTCGTGTCTCGGCGAGGGCACTGCACATTTTTCACGTCTCTTGCTTCTAAAGATCCTAATGAGATCCTAATGACTCTACAATTGGGGAACGAACTAAAAGGTGGTGGGCGATAATTCTTCAGCACCAGGATTTGGCAAATGGGTCTCTAATCCCCATTTGCCCTTTAAAAGGAGGAGTATATACTCTATTTTCTTACTCCTTTCCCACATGCCTGTGTGGTATAATTTGAAGCATTCTCAGCGCGTATTCGAGAGGTTCAGTATTCGAGTCCCGTCGAGGGCACTGAATGTTTTTCACGTCTTCTGCTTCAAAAATGCTAATTCAAAAATGCTTCTGCTTCAAAATGCTACAGTATATTTTTAGAACGATTTCGTAGCTGTTCAATCAATGCTTCAAATGTCAAACGTATTTTTTAAATGTTCGATGTAATAGTCCTTCTACTAGATTATAAACCTGTATTGTGATTTTCTTGATAGAAATTCTTGATTTGCAGGGAAAGTTTCAGGGACAGTGATTTCCATGCCTCTTCCACTACTTTCCAATCATGGTGTGTTTAAGCTTAGAGAGAGAGATGTATTCAAGAGACCAAAGGCACAATTGTCCATAGAGGAAACGTCAAGGATTTTCAGAAATACATTGAAAAAATATATATGCAATACTTGTGTCAGTCTTCAATTTTTCAAGGAATTCTATAGTACATTTCGAAGTACGACTTTTTACTCTGTCTTGATAGAATTTCACTCTTTGAAAGCCAATGGGTTAAAGAAATGGAATTTCTTCTGTAAATATTGCGCGTTAAAATTTCTCTTGATAATACGGAGAATTAAATTTTTTTTCTTACTATTTTTATTTTTAGTTTTCCTTTGTAAGAGAATACTATGGAAATCATAAGCCCCTTACTGAAACTTTCCTTGCATTGACGGAGCCAGACTTGCTCATTTTTTCTTTCCGTTTTCGAAAATAAATACAGCAGTTTTTAGTTTCAGCTATTTGTTAAACCCCATGCTTCATACCCTGCCACGATATAATTTCATTTATCTCCTGCTATGCAGTTTTTATACAGGATTCCACAAATTGATCTACGTTCAGTCACATGACTGTGTAAAAGCTGATGAAGATTATATTTTTAAGCTTTTTTTAGCTTAAACTTAGTTTATTATTTTTTTTATTTATTTTTCCTGCAGATGTATTTAAAGACTTTGCATTTGATTTCGAATTCAGCCCATTTTCGCTTGTTACAAATGATAGTTTTAAAAACATTAGAAACATTGTTACTTTTTCGGGTATTTATTTGGAGTCTCCGTTGCACGTCGAAGCAACGACTCATTTTTTCCCCTTCCCGCTTGCTAATGTTGCTCATTTTACACTTAAAAATTTTAGTTTCATGTATTTTTCAACCGTTTTGAATAATCGAATAGAAACGTTTCTCGTTGAAAAGTGCAAAACATATCATTCAATCCACAGCTTGTTTACATGCGAAATTTTGAAAGAAGAATAAATTTAAAAGTAGCAGATGATATAGTATTTATTTCGAATAACAAGTTGTTACCAAAAGGTTTTATTCCAAAACCTTTACATTTTTACAATTCTTTATCGAAATCATTCTAAGAATATGTAAACAGCTTCTGTAAGCAGCCTTATAAACCGATGTGAAGTCGACGTCCATGAACGTTAACCACATGAGAAGAGTAAGAACTGGGGAAATAACTGACAGACAAAAGAAGCATCGGATTAGTCAACTCACCCTCCTCCATAGTGGTTTTACCGTAGGACGCAGTCACAGAGTGGCCGGAGAGCTGCATTCTCCAATTTGTGGTTTTTCCGTACCATACCGTCTGGCACAGTTGCGAGTACACTCAAACCTATTTTGTCTTCGTGCGATTTTTTTGTGACTAGTACTTTGATAATATGATTACTAGTATGGCCCAAACAAATCGCAGAAATAAAGTTTCGCACAAAAAAAAAAGACTGCACAGAAACAGGTTTGAGTGTAGTGAGCTTAAGATGACATATGAGGAAGACCATCAGTAGACAAGATCAAAGGATCGTATGCCAGGCACTTGTGAGTCCCACTGTGAATCTGTCCATTTTATAGTCATGTGCAGAGTTTGATATGTGTCCAAAAATCGTTTCCAGATGCACGCAGAAATGAATCTGCGATTTTAGAGACGGTTACATTTGGAGCTTTCATCACCAGTATATTGGGAGCTCTGCAGTAGTGCCAACTCATAGCAACAAAGAACGCCACAGCATGGTTATGTGTACTGTTTTTGTTGAGCAGAAGATCATCGTATCCGAATATAGAGCTCTCCTGGTCAACGGAACTCACAAGTTTGCTATCGAACTACACACTTCCCTTACTACAGGTTCAAATGTTTGGCTCAGGCCATAGTGTACAATAACTGGTAGTGGGGCTAGGAAATTTTATAACACTGTGAACTGTAATCCACGATTGTGTTTCCAGGTGCGATATTCCTACAGAATAATGCTCAGCCGAATATAGATTGAGTTACCAATGACAGTGCGCTTAGAAGAAGTGTCACCCAGACCTGACTAGCTCGAGGTTGTCTTAACACAATTAAATGCCCCAAGCCCTAGAGGCGATACAATGGGCCTTCCTCAGTCCAGCCGACTAAGCCGAGTCAATATTCATACTCAGCAACTCAGATTCCGTGTCCTATTTCTAGAGGGAATATAAAAACATCTGTCATCAACAGGGGAACCCAACCCCGGACAGCAGAACTAAGTAGCTTAAACATTGTCAGGCAGACCGGGCCACCAATCCAGCCTGCTAACACTATGTCATGGTACACACACACACGTCGGGTTAGGCAATGTCGTTTCCACAGAGATTATGCCCATTTAACGGAGATGCTGGCAATCTAGCATATGTGGAATCAGTTAGTATTCCAGCTGCCTTCTCGTCATAGCAGCCAAGATATTTTATAAGCTGAGTAACAAGGGTAGGCTCATCTGTTAAAGCATAACATCAAGCACCTTTTTAATTGAAAGCCGGAGGGATTTTCAGCTTGTGCTCCAGAACGATAGGAATGAATGACAAGAAGTCCATGTATCCTATTGCTCTGTTGTTCCAACAATATGTACCCATTCATTTATAACATTATTTCAATAAAATTTCAGCTCAACCCTATGTTTCCTTCGCGTGCCCTTATTTCACTGTCTATGTTTGTGTATACCTCTAAGCAAGCAAAATACCTGTCTCAGGTTTTAAGCATTGCATAGCACATGATTAATGAACCCATGTCCAGCAAAATTCAGTTTACTAAATTACAGATACTACTGATTTTTGTTGGCAAAAACTGTTTTTATAAAATTTTAATAATTCATTAAATTGTTATTACATTATATAACCACAAATCATTTTTTTAGTTTTGTCAAAAATAATTTTGGAGTTACCATATGGAAGGTTATTTTAGAATTCATCAAAGCAAGCATATTTCTTTCTTTTCCTATTTTTAGTATGAATGTTTTTCAGATTTTAAGAAATTCTTAAAAATTTCTGATTAATCTGATATATAATATTAACCAGATCACTAGAATAGCAGAGTTTTACATTTCTTAAATCCAGTGTATATATTAAGAATAAGATTCTGCATTTTGCAAAGAAGAAACGGAATATGAGTTAAAAATGTATGGGACCTCAAAAGAAAAGTGCTAAAGTCCGACTAAAAGGGAAAATTTAGAGCACTTGCATTTAACATTCTGCTTTCAAAATCCCTGCAAATAAACCTAGTCGTTAAAGGTAGAGCTTTCTTTAGTAAGTTGTAAAGTGGTAATCGCTGAAGATATTTTAATCACTCTCCTTACACTCATTACAGTGAAATATAATCCCAAAATGAAGTTGTTTTATCTTATACAAATAATATTTGAATAGCGAATAGGCATGACATTCAATCACAAATCATTTTGTTTCTGATTGATAGCCATAAATAAAAAAATGTGCATGCTTATATAAACTGTTACAAAGAAAGAATTAAGTAGCTGTGTTAATATTTCTTAGAGTTTTTGCCGATTTTAAGGTTTTTGCTTGTTTTTGCACATAGTTTACAACAGAAAAGGCTAAAAAATTCTGTAAACTCATCTAAGGTATAAGAAAAAATGGAAAAAAATTGTCCGGAAATAAATGGAGTCGACGATATATTTTTAAAAAGTTAGCTGCGGGACGTCTGACCTATAAAGGAATTATGACTACATTTCACATGACAGCAAGAAAAAGACTCGTTCTCCATCATCTTGATCGATTCCCCGCCTAGTCGCAGAGAGGAATTAGATTAATCTGGAAGTAAAAATGCTTTTCAAGTTAAAGTATATGATTAAAATAATGGTCCTAAATTGAAACGGAACTCCATATACCCATAAAAAATTAAAAAGTTAGGAGCAGTCATCCGTGGGCTCAGGTTCAATTATAGATTGAAGGCGTTACCCCACCTGCTGAAGTAAAGGTGATTTTATTTAATTACAATTTCTGGAGATTTCATGCACACATAGTTTTATCTTTATCTATAGCTTTTAAGTTGCTATGTAAAATATGTTTTAGATTTTCCTACTAGGAACGATTTTTTTAGAAATGCTGTGTGTTTATAATTTTTGTCATACTTCTTTTGAATTATTTTGAATTTCCTCAGACGATTTGGTAAATTGCCTATTGTCAATAATTACTCGAAACTTAGTTACATAAGGAAAATGCGTGCCAATTTTTAAACAAACGAAATATTTCTCTTAAGACGGCATATTTGAAAAGTATTAAAATTTATAATTTTGAGAATCATATCTTTTATGTTAAAGTCAGTAAAAAAACCTGAGCAAGTTTAACTAGTGCCTGTTACTTTAGCTTAGTTTACTACTATTACTTACAATTATCTTTCTAGAATTTCGTCATCGATTCCATAAAAGCAACAACAAAATTACAATGTGGAGTTCCTTTGAAGGTAAACTGTACGTGATGTATTAATGGAAGTAAATAACAGCTTCGAAATTTAATAAATTAAAAGCTTTATTCAACAATGTTAAAACCTTATTAATAGGGCTCAACATCCTGTTATATTCAATTTCGAAATTTTTGGAAGAAAAAAGACTTTTCTCTACCCAATACAGAATATATGGTATTAGAAAAATATTTTTTGGTGTAATGTTTTAAACGTTTATAAAAATTTAGGTACACGAAACTATATAATTAAATTAAATTACTGAAATCAAATAAAATCTAATGTGACGTTCAAGAGGCTTGATCAACGGTAAACTACAGTTGATAGTCACTAGTTGTCAATTCATAGGACAGAGGGCTAGAGTGGTGCAATAAATTTAGATATGTTCTTAGAGTTAAAAAGAATATCAGTGCTTGCCAAAGTTGTTGGCAACCTGTGATCTACTCGATAATAAATACACGCTGAATTCATACGCCACCGCTAGGCTTCAGGTGTTCATAATAATGGCTATTGGAGGTCAATCCCTAGGTTACCTGAGCAGGACAGTGGCTTAAATTTAGATTAACATTTTAAACTTGAATCGATGGATATGGTCTCAAACAAAACTGGTAAACGGTAATCTATGAGTACTACAGCAAACCTATAGGCGGCATCATTGGTACGATATAGACATCATTGGTGTGGGATAATAGTCACTAGTGTAGGGCAATGAAATGTGTGTCAGTGGCAACATTTGCCAAAGCAAGTGGGAGATAAATACTAGTGGCATAATGTAAATGAGTCTAGTTTTAATTCCTAATGGCTAAATGATTTTACTTTAGCGTTTACTGTGATGTAAGTAGTACATTCTATTTTGATTTTTCGATAATAATTCCCAAAAAATTCTACCTTTTAATTATTTTATGCTGTACTAAAAATATGTTTCCAGTTCTTCATTTTGTATGCATGTTATGCATATTATTCCTCCTTTAACAAATATTAAAGTCAATGTTGTGAGAAGGAAGATTTCATTATACCGTTCAGAAATATATATATGTGTGTGAGTGTGTGTATTTTTATGCATATTTGTAAACATTGCATCCGCAGTGGATACACAAAGCATGTTTTCATGCTTGACTACATGATATTTAATGAACAATTTAATTAATTAATTTTTGCAATGTTTAATTTTTGCAATATAGGTAAACCTAAAATAGCTGGAACAGTTTTATTACATGCTACTACTTGAAATTCTACTTCATCCTTGTCCCCTTTCGATGTCTCACATAATAATTTACATATTCCGACTACATCAATTGTAGTATCATTGTAATTATTTAAAGCGACTTTTGATATAGTTAAACATTTATCTCTTAAATTTTTGTTTTTTAAATTTAAGCAATGGTAACACATTACACTGAGCTCCAGTATCCAACTTAAGTAATGAATATTTAGATATGTTTACTTTTATTCTTTCAAACCATTCTGTTCTATTTTTAGAAAATTGACTTTTATATTCTACTAATTCTAAAATATATTCATTACCATTATTGTGCAACTCATGCTCTAAATTATTCTGTACAACATTAACATTTTTATAAGTGCACATTTTAGAAAAGTGATTTTTCTTTTTACAGTGCATGCAAATCTTATTATGAGCAGGACAATTATATAACTTCTGAAAGGTTCCACATTTTCTATATGGTTTTAAATTATTGTACGTATTTCCTGGATAGTTGAAGATGATTTAGTACTTTGTTGCTTTTGTTTTACGTGATATTGTTTCTTACAAGGTAGACATTTTCCTGTAAAGATGGAATTTTATTCTGTTTGATCACTTCAGTTTTATTTTCTTCATTTTGCTAATTCAGAAGCTTTACACATTTTAATACATTTTACCGATGTTAACTGATGTTCCCTTAATAATCTATCTTTAAGATTTTTATTTAGAATTCCATTTACTATTCTATCTCATATTAAACTATCTTTTATTTCTGCAAATCCACAATTGCTACTTAATGTTTTTAAATCTGTTAAAAAACCTACATGTTGTGTTCGATGGAAAAATATATATCTATCAGCACTTTCGTTTGGTTTCGGTATGCAATAATTTTCAAAATCTTTAAGTGCTTTGTCTACATCCTTCTCATCTTCTTCACTTAAATTAAAAGTATTAAACTTTTCAAGTGCTTCTTCACCTATAAAATAGCTATTTTAATTTCAGGTTATTTAGTAATACCATCAGACGATAACATGTAAATCTGGAATTTTTGTTTCCACTTATTACCTTCGAAATTTAGATTACTTGGTGGCTTTAATTTATCCATATTTAATTTAACCCATATTTCACCATCGTCCTAAAAATAGGACAGCACATATAAATGGTCTTTGTATAAAATCTTTGAATTAATATAATTCAAATTAAAGATGATTTATTATTTAAGAGTCATTTAACTATATATTTGACTTTATCTCAAGTTATAATTAATTTAGATATTTTTTATTAATTTTTTAAAATGGGGATTTTAGAAGATTTTGTTGCTTATGTTTTCAACGTACAAGTTTATTAAAATTTTGTGTTCTAAGAAACACATACATATAAATTTACTAAGATACTATTCCGTACTTTTACACCAGTAAAAAACATTATCAAAAAATTTTACCTAAAAGATAAATTTTCCTTGCATTTTTTACTTTCCTAAAAATAGGACGATATTAAGATCCACTACTATCAAATCCCCATCAGTCTGTAATGGGGATAATCCTTTCTTTCTTTTTTACATTCCAAACATTGCTATTATACAATTAACACAGGCGCTTTAGTCTAGCTTGGCAGGTGCATATTACATAACGTACAGGATTGTGAAATGTGGGGGAGGGGGTTAAGTAAATATTTCAAACATTGACTCATGAAGTGAGCTTGTATTCTGAAACTCATCGAAGTAGACTTTTGTTAGTATTAATTATTCCAAATTCAATGACATTGAAAAATATTTGAGAGGAAAATTGAAATGTGGCGCGAGTCTAAAATTAAATGATACGGTCTTAACTGACGCATTAAATCAGGGATTGCCTCAGCAGCAGAGGATGTTGCTCAGTGTGCAAACTGTAAATACAGTTAAGGATTGGATTAGCTGAAAACCTGTTTCCTAGTTCATGTTGTTTTACCTCCCATTCACTGGCAGAAATACAAACAACGCAAAATTTTTCAACTCCTAGAACAGAAAATACTATCAAATATTTTTTAGCCTATGTTTTACCAGCCAAGATATAGGTCTCCAAGACCAGTTTTTAATCCAAGATATAATAATCAGGTCTGGAGAAATTTCCACCCCCGGCAAATAATTTATCCGTATAAATCATTCCTTCTGTAAGTTATTACAATCAAAATTCGCAACAAACTAATCAACAAAAAACGTGAAATTATTGTAATGTTCAATGGAGTAAGAAAAATTTACCGGAATACACAATGAACCCAGATAAATGTAATTTCTGAAAAAGTTTTAAATTCTTTTGAGGCAAAAGTTGAACTTATCAGAAATCGTCCTAATATAAATATTATACCTTTATTAGAAGGTCATGCGGTTACTAAAATAATTAAATTGTTATGTAAAATTGGTATTATTTTATGTTGTAGTTTCTGATTTATTATTATCATCATGTGTTTCTTTATTAAAATTACAATTAAACTTCAAGAATTATGAAGTGTATCAATTTAAATGCATCATAAGCAAAGGTGTTCAATTAAATAAACTTTTTCAGAATAATTTTGTATATAGAAATAGTGTAAATGGTAACAATTTTTATAATTATGCTGAAAATAGTGACTCTGATAATGATGATTTGCAAAAGTTATTAAGTAACTATAATCATACAGGGTGACAGTTATTAAACTATATGAAATAAAATGTAAATTATTTAAAAGTCATTGGATGCACAAACTTTAATCAACATGTAAACGTCACTGCAGATTTTTGGATTTAGGTTATGACATGTTCGATATGCCTGCCGTCTTTCGCTATGACGTGGCGCAGACGAATAGCAAAATTCTGCATAATCCGCTGAAGTGTCGGAACATCGAAGCTGTCGATGACCTCCTGAATGGCAGTTTTTATCTCAACAATGTACTTGGGGTTATTTCTGTTCACATTGTCTTTAATATAGCCCCACAAAATTGAGTCAACCGTGTACAGATCCGGAGAATATGGCAGCCAAGCGAGTCCCATTCCGGTGACCTCTGGGTACCCCAAAGTCAGAATGCGGTCCCCAAAGTGCTCCTTTAGGACTTCAAATGCTGTCTTGGATCTATGGGGTCGAGTTCCGTTTTGCAGGAACCACATCTTGTCGAAATCAGGGGCACTTTTGATAATGGGGATGGAATCGTTTTCCAAAACCTTCACGTATCGTTCAGTAGTCATCGTGCCGTCAACAATATCGTACCGATTATTCCGTGACTGGACATTGCCCACCACATAGTCACCCGTTGAGGGTGCAGAGACTTATCTATCGCAAAATGCGGATTCTCAGTCCCCCAAAGGCGCCAATTTTGCTTATTTACGAACCCATGAAACAAACAAACAAACAAAACGAACAAATGAAAGTGGACTTCGTCGCTAAACTAAATCATATTCACATCAAATTCTTGTTCGTCTATTCTCTCGACAATAGTTTCGGCGAAACACAACCGCTGTTCCATGGCCATGAGCCTTAATGGCAAATGGGTTTGAATTTTGCATGGGAAGAGATGCAGTTCTTCAATAGCAATTTGCGTCAAGGTCTCCCAGTTGATTCCCATCTGTTGTGCAACTCATCTAATCGATTTCCTTGGGAAACACAGTGAAGTGATCGTGTTTTCTCGACGTTTTCAGGCATTTTCACACTTGTTTATTAACCGACACTGCCAACAGTGTCATCACAAACACTACCAGTTCTCTAAACCTTGCGAATCAAAATGTTGTTTGTTAGTACACGCGGAGCGTCTTCAGCTTGCACTTCCTTTGAGCCGCAATCGGGCTGTTATTGCTCGTATAATAAGCCTTCACAAGCGCTATACGCTCATGCACGCTGCACTGTGACATTTTCGTTTGAAAAATGGCCGACAATAACAAGTTGCGTGCCCATGCGCATACTAGTTGCCATCATGCCGTGCAGCCAACCACGAAGTTTGAACTTCATCACGCAAACCGTTCAGAAGTTATGACGGTTTTATTTCATACAGTTCAATAATTTTCAACTTGTATATTTGGTCCAAACTAAAATGATTTGGGTTTTATTATAATATGGAACCTCCAAAAGTAATTTTAACCTCAGAATTGCCTACATCACTTAGAGATGATAGTGAAATTGAAAAGCAAACAGATGAACTCTTAAATGCAGGAATAATTAAACCCTCATTTAGTCCTTATTCTACACCTGTGACTTCAGCTTCTCTCTGTGAGCTGCTTGGACATAATTTCGCTGTGCTCGGTTCCTATCGCAACAATATCAAAACTGCCTACTCATGAATATTCAGGAACATTTGTTCTTGAATAGGCACGAGTAAAGTGCCAAGTGATTGTCGCCACAAACGTCAACTGGAAAATAAAAATGGAATTAAAACCGCCTCGAATGCCAAGTTTCTTACTTATTACCAACTCAACATATTACCATATTACGCAATCAGAATCCTTCCTCTTCATTATTTATCAACGATCCATCCTATATAGCTATTACGCATCGAAGCTGCTCCGTCTTTTTCTTGTTTTCATTACCTATATATGTATATATATATACGAATAATATATTTATATATAAATTATTCGTATATGAAGTGTCATCATTTGAGAAATACCAGAGGCATCACACCGACTAAAGTTCATTCATTTAGTGTATTACACTCATGTCCATAAATTAAGGATAATTCGGAGTCACGCAGAAATCGTACTCTAAAATAAATATATCACCTGTAAAATCACTACACACATCTTCAAAAATTATATACAAATATCAGGAAGTAACCAGATGACACCGATGGTACGTCACAATGACGAGAGTGTAA
>KK117569.1:319641-367090 GCA_000611955.2 Stegodyphus mimosarum | reverse complement strand
TCATGCAGATTCTTCATTATTTAATTTCTTTAAATATAATGCAGGGCTCTAATATTTGGTGGCTTCAGCTTGAAAAGTGAAACGCCGATTCTAGTGAACAAACGCAAATACACAAAAGGAAACAAATAGCTTTTCTGGGCAAATTGCCCCTTTAGCCTAAAAAACTTGCGCATAGCATTTTATTAAAAATATTTAAAGATAGTAAAGGCTTAAACTTTCTCTTCGTGGTATTGTATCTAATTATACTGTTCATTAACAATTTACTTCCAATCAAGAACTTAAATAAAAAATAATTTAGATTAATTATTTTTCCGGTTTTGTAAAAGGATTTATTTACAGAATGTGTTTACACATTTTAAGAATGATTTCGGGACATTTATTAAATCTGAAAATATACTTTTGTAAATGCTCGATTTAATTATCTTTTTTTCCCGGTCAGCATCATGATTTCCGTGATATGAAATTACACTCTTTGAAAGTCATTTGATAAGGAAACGGAATTTCTGCTATAAATATAGAACATAAAACGTTCTCTTGACAGTACGTTGATTTGATTATAACATCTTTCCCACTCTTCCTACTTTTTATTTCCTACTGTAAGAAAACTTGCGACACTCATTAACCCATATTGAAACTTATTTCCATTAACATAACTAGGTCTGCGCAATTTTTCTTTCCGTTTTCCATAATAAATTGACCTTTTTACTTCCTCGTACGAAGTAAAGGAAGTATTGTAATCACGAAAAATTCCGGGTGCCATATATCAACGAAAATATCCATTTTGAACGCTATCGAATGCACTTTAACAATGTTTTTGAGTGACAAGTGTACCTAAGGACAGAGTAAAGGACTCTGTTTCCTCAAATGAATTATAAAACTGATTCAGAAGAGATTTTTTCATGATGTCTGTTACGTACGTACCAATGCATGTATGTATCTCGCATAACTCAAAAACGAGTAGCCTCAGAACGTTGAAATTTTTCATATAGGACTGCTATAACATGTAGATGTGCACCTCCCTTTTTTGCTTGCAATCGGCCGTTGAAAAGCATATATATGTGTATACTCTCTGTTAATCAGGTCGGTGAGCTCAGTTTTTTTATCCTTATATGTTGGTAAATTACGCATTTTTTGCTTTAAAAGTGATTGAAATATGTTGTTCTTGTCTTCCGGTGAAGGTTTTTATGCCTTTAGTAAATCTGCATGCAGTATTTGTCGAATTATCAACAATTAAAAAGTTGCTTAAGCGCGGCTAAGCTTAATTAGTTTTATCACAGGAGCCATATTTGTTTACATTTGAAAGTTAGCAAAATAGCGGATTTGTTGCCAATCTACAGAAACTAAGCTTCGAAACAACAAAGAAAACGCCTCCTTTTATTATTGCGAATTAAATCATGCTTAATCCGTTCTAGAATTTATTCGAGGAAATAAGTGTTTAAGATTTACTTTGTAATTTTTAATTTAGATATTTTGAGTTATGTATTTTTATTTTTGCCATGTAGCAAAAGTGAGAACTGAATTACTTGAATGAGAAATACTGAATCGTCTGTGAAAAACTGTTTCTTTTTTTGTTGTTGTTTTTTGTTTGTTTAATTTCTTTTATACATCGTTTTAGATTTATTGTAGTATTTGATTAGAACATGTGGCAATGATTAGTAATTCTTAAGATGACATACTTTTTGTGCATTCTGAGTTATAAAATGAATGAGATGTAACTTTCTTAAGTGAACCTAGCGCCAGAGTATGGCAAACAAATATAGTGAATTTTAAAGAGTGCATTTATTCTATTGTGGTTTATGCGCTGTCGACGAAATATATTTGATTCAACCCAATAAGTTTAAATGAAATGCAAGAAAAAATGCGCATAATTTAAAATTCCGTGCTAGGAAGCCAAGTGGTGCATACATCAGATTATTTTTCCCGTTTCTCGTAATAAATAGACCTTTGTTGCAGTCATTTAGGTAAACCTATATTTTAAGGGTCACAATATATTATTTAAATCGGAATGATCTAAATAAGTAAAATTCATTTAATTCTTCCCGTAATAAATAAACCTTTACCTGTATGTAATGTATGCATTTTCGTTTATTTCCTGGTGAGCAGGCTTCATATAAGATTCTACAAACTGTTCTGCTTCGACCCACATGCCTCGGCAAAAACCGGTGAACAATAGGTTTTTTAGCATTTTTAAGCTGTAAATCTTGGTTTGTTGTTTTATTTATTGTTGCATAAGATGTATCTGAAGACTTTGTTATTGTTTTCTTTTTTTACCATCGATTTAACTTGAGAAAAAGTAAAAACAGTACGCACAGTTTTCGGACGTCTGTTTAATGTTTTCGTTCCGAGTAAAAGTAATGATTAAAGGTTCTTCCTTTTCCTGCTATAAATATTGCTTATTTTGAATTTAGAAATTTTAATACCATGTATTTCACAGCATTGTTTAATTATGGAATAGAATTATTTCTTTTCGAAAGCTCAAAAACATATCCTTCCTTCCACCGCTTATTTAGATGCGATATTTTGAAAGAAGAATAAGTTTAAAAAACTATATTTCTCATTTTAAATAATGAGATGTTGCTGGAAATTTTTATTTTATTGAAATCGTTCTTGATCTGTGTAAACACTCTTCGTAATTAAATTTTTTCATGAATGGAAGATACTTTAAACGATTTTCTTCTTTTAAAACTTATCATTCATTACTTATTTTACTACAATATGAATATATA
This sequence comes from Stegodyphus mimosarum, assembly GCA_000611955.2. Classification (NCBI taxonomy): domain Eukaryota; kingdom Metazoa; phylum Arthropoda; class Arachnida; order Araneae; family Eresidae; genus Stegodyphus; species Stegodyphus mimosarum. Next base: position 364,364 of record KK117569.1, on the reverse strand, counting down.
GATATTTGAATGTTTATTGACATAGCTCTATAAACACATATAAATTAAAATACGTATATTCATATTTCATTCATATGCAATATGAACAAAACTTCTCGGTTAGTTTTGCTTACTTGTTAAAAAAGAAGGCTAAAGAAGCATTATATATTAACTATCGCTTTCTTAGCGTTTCAAATGGGGAGTTTTTTTAACGTTTTGTATGTTACCTTTATTAAATATCATGTTCTTCGTACTTAAACCATGAAATTCAATTCAATGCAAAATCACAAAATATTTATAAACAGCATAAAAAATGTTCATTATAATGCGTGTGAATTATAGTTTGGGATTTCGAAAGTTTGAATCTTGCCCAACAAATAGTCTTTTAATTGAAACATTTTTCTGAAGATTAAAAGAGATAACTGATATTTCAAAAAATTAAAAACATTATAAATTAGCAAAAATTCTGAAAATACGTGCGAGCGACCTCTTTTGCATTACTACTGGAGTCCTAAATTAAAACACACGACCATTTCTGCGTAGTATAAAATTTCATCAGATGTTGATTTCCCTCTTATGGAGTTTTTATACACAAATATTTGAGCGTTTACTCTCTTTACTTACTTTAAAATTTCAAAAGAATAAGTTTGTAATTCAGAAACATAATGTAATGAATACAAAATCAGAAAACTAATAAAAAATTCTGAAGTGTTTCAGATTTCAACGGTCGCCCAAAAGGGCTTGTTAAGGTTTTTTCTGATCTCACTGAGCTCGCAATCTACCAGTCTGCTGCTGTCCTCACTTCAGCTAACCAATTTTTTTTTGTTCTTTTAGCTTTATTATTAAGCAGCGTTCTTTTTTTTGCACTCACCATATATAATTTACCATATATAATTTACCATATATAATTTAATATTTCACCATATATAATTTAACAACAAAATCGCAAGAATTTGAAAACAGTATGTTTAGAATTCCCAAATGCAGTATTAGGTACTGGCATGTATTTTTTTTCCTATTTTTTCAGTCTTTTCTCAGGTCATCATATCAATGTTCAGTTTTTTAATAACATACCTTACACTTTTTTGTCTTCTTATTATTAATGTTTTGTGAGTTAACATTATATATTGAGTATCGCTTTCTTAGCGTTTCAAAAGGGAAGCTTTTTTTAACGTTTTGTATGTTACCTTTATTTATTAAATATTATGTTCTGCGTACTTAAACCATGAAATTCAATTCAATGGAAAATCACAAAATATTTATAAACAGCATATCTTTATAATTCCGATATACAGTCTCTCGCGTTGACAGAAATGTTTTATTTCGAAGAATGTATAAGGTATAGCTCCCACATTCTTAGCGTGCCTTCGTGGTGTAATGGTCAGCACACTGAGCCGGTATTTCAGAGGTCCGTGGTTCGATTCCCGGCGAAGGCGTTGCTCATTTTTCATCTCTCCGGCTTCTAAAAAACCTAATGTCTCTACAGTGGCGCCCGAACTAAAAGGGTTGTGGATGATGACTCTCCACACCCAGGATTTGGCGACTAGGTCCCCCAAACCCCTAGTCGCCCTACAAGGGGAGTAGTATATAAGGTATAGCTCCCACATTCTTAGCGTGCCTTCGTGGTGTAATGATCAGCACACTGAGCCGGTATTTCAGAGGTCCGTGGTTCGATTCCCGGCGAAGGCGTTGCTCATTTTTCATCTCTCCGGCTTCTAAAAAACCTAATGTCTCTACAAATGTTGCCATTGCTCGCTTCCAGATCTTTGCGTTTGTTAGTAAAAAATTCATTAAACCTTTAATATTAATTTTAACTTTTATTATTAAATATGAAATAAATAAAAAAATTATGTAACGGCATTCTAGGAAAATAGTGAATATTTTAAGTTTGCAAAATCAAGAATTAAATGAATTTTTATTATTTAATTTATTCCGATTCAAATGTAAGAAAAACATATTCTAAGAACTGCATGTGTTGCTTTTAAATAGCTTAGTTTGTTGATCTAGAAGAGACAGATTGAATTTCAGAGACGAATATCTTACATTTTTCGGGACGATAATAGACTCGAATGAAAACTGAAACTACGCATTTGTGTTAATTCCACGCAGAGTTGCATTTCCAGAATAATTGCCCCTTTTAGGCTAAGAAACATTTGGAAAGGCAGGCGATAAAAATGTCTTAGTCAACTTCGTTTTAACTGTAACTTTGTTTTCTTCGGTTAATAAGCAGCCAATTGTCCCTTTTTTTCCGGTTGTGTTTGATATCGAAATCATTCTTTCCGTATTTATTCTGAGCCTACGAGTGGCTGTAGAAAAAAACCACGGAAACTATATCACTTATCTTAATATTAGACAGAAATTATCCAGGGCAGGTTTACAAATCCGGATAACATCGATGGGAAGAACCGGATTCGTGGATTTTACTCAGTGTCCAAGTTATTGCAGTGTCATCAGAGTAAAATTAATTTTTTAAGTTGCAGAGTAATTTTTCCTTTCCCGTCACTAAATTTGACTGAAAATAACCTCACCCGTACGTAAAAAAGACGGTATAAAATTTATATTCAGTTATATTGTAGAATCATTAGGATTTCTGAAATAGGACACACGAAAAATGGGGAATGCCCTTGTCGGGACGCGTAATGACAAACCGCACATTGAGTTGATCAATGTTAACGAATTTCGCTTACTGCGCATGCTCAATAGTAAACCGTTGCCGTGGGAGAAAATACTGGCGCATAAAAATAAACAACCCTACACAAACCTGTTCGTCATGTAGGCCTTAGCGACTCTTTACGATAGCAACACTATGGACTCTTTTTTTTTTTTGTGCTTGTTGCATTTGCTTCTGTTTCATCTCATTTTGCTTTATTTTGTTCATAAACATTACATTTAGTCTCAGTTATTTGTAATAATTTCTTAGGCTTTAATTCAGTAACTTAAACTAGATATGTTCCTTAAGTTGTTAAAGTATTTATGAATGGAACTCATGGTCAATAATCGATTTCTTTTATTCCTCAGAAGTACAATCAATAAACAACATCCTGCAATGTTTCCTGTTTTGTAATCCTTCTTAAACGAAAATTTGGAGAGTTTGCAATGGATATTTACACCTAAGTAATGAAGCAACGTACAACCTAACAAGTTTTAAAACTTCGAACTGTTTACGTCCAGATAACAGAACATCAACCATGTACCATATTTATCTCCTTTTAAAATGACGCCAAAGTCGTAATTGCGCCAAATTCTCTTCTGGGCATGCGCAGTGTGCGTAATTCGTTTAATATTGTTCAACTAAATGTGCGGTGTGCCATTACGCCGTCGGGACTCGAACACGCGCCGAGTGTGCTACAGTTACACCACATAAGCATGCAGAAAGGAGGCAGAAAATACCTTTTATACTTTTCCTTTTAATGGGCGACTGGTGATTAGGGAACTCGGTCGTCAAATTCTGGTGAAGAAGAATCATCATCTATTTTTAGTTCGGGCGCCGCTGTAGATTTATTACGTTATTTTGAAGCCGGAGACGTGAAACATATGCAATACCCTCCCCGAAACTCGAACATTGACCTCTCGAATACTCTCCGAGTGTGCTACCATTAAACCCCGGAGGCATGCAAAAAGGAGGGAGAAAATATCTTATTATATCACTCGAAGATAATATGCCTTTTGCTAAATAATACATGTGGCAAATCCTCACTAGACAGTCAGCGATTTATCGCTACATCTAAGACATAAACTTAGAAAGGGTGTAAAACACCCATTTATTTAAACCTAATTAAGTCGAATAGAAAAGGCACCTGGTGCTTACAAATCAGCCAGCATATAAGGTGGGAACGCAGAATTTTAATTGTAAAACTGCATTTAACTATTTATTAATTTAAAAGCGAAAGTCGTCTTTTAAGCTTACACAAGCGTAGCTGTACTATTGGCAAAAATAAAGCATCGCCGAAGACAGGAACGCTTATCTTAGAATAGCAACTACTAACGTGGTCTTCAGCAGGCGGAAAATGCTCTGTCCGAAATATCTCAAACGTTCATTTCAATTTGCATTATGGTAGGAAAATGAAAAGAGAGAATTGGCAGTACAGTTTCAGAACATAAAATAAGTAGCTAATTAACATAAATAGCCTACACAATCTTTAGTAAGTTGTTCAAAGTTGAATGTACTTGAATATCAACACAAAGGAGAAATTATTCGGGATTAGTTAAATATCACTGTTTAATTAGTCAAAGTTATGCGCATCACTGTTTAATCTGCCAGTCAAATTCAACTTACCCCACAGTAAACAGAAATTGTTCTGAGGGGGAAATAGGTATCAGAAAGCTCTAGATAGCTCATTGTTAGTCCAAAGGGGCAGTTTGCGTAGAAGGACTATTAATTTCGTTTTGGCATTTTGCGTTGGTTTAGGATAAATGTAAATTCACTTTTCAAATGGTTGCGACCAAATATTAGGGCCGTGCCTTATATTTAAAGAAATTAAATAATGAAGACTATGCATAAGTGTATGTATGTTCCTCGCACTGTGGTAAAACAACGATACCTAAAGCTATCCAATTTTGAATAACGTACGTTTCCAACCGAAAATATGGGCATCTGGAAGCCAAAATTTGGAATCTAGAATTTGTTTTATTGACGATTTCATATTTTGTAAAAATTTAACGGGTTTTTGATTAGGAAACTCAACAGTTTCAAAAAAAGGAATGCAACACAGTAAAAAATAAAAATAAAAACAAAAATAAAAATCTGAAAGGATTCAGATTTTAAATTACGTCCAAAGGAGCGTTTTCTAACGTTTTGTGTGTTGCCTTTATTTATTAAATATCATGTGCTCTGCACTTAAACCGTAAAATTGAGTTAAACAGCAATATCGCAAAATAATTTTAAAATGAGTCTGTCTGTAGAATTTCCGATACACAATTCCGCGCGCTTTAAATAAAAAGATTTTTTCCCCCGTAGAGTGCTCGCTTTTAAATCCATTGCTCGCTTTTAAATCGTTTGAGTTTGTTCATAAAAAATTCGTTAAAGTTTTACAAAATATGAAATAGATAATAAAACAAATTCCAAATGTGGCCTTCCAGATGCGCCTATTCGAGTGAAAACGTACGTTATTCAAAACTGGATGGCTCTAGGTACCGTTGTTTTATTACATTTGGAGAAATATACATACATTTGTGGAGATTCTTCATTATTTAATTTCTTTAAATATAATACAGGGTTGCAATATTTTGTGGCAATAGTTTGAAAAGTGATTCATACTTTTAATGTTTTCGACAGAAAATCGCAAAACAAAAACAAAATTCCTTCAAGGACAAAGTCCCTTTGGACTTAATTTTTTTTTTATCTTTAGCGCGCGAGATAGTGTATCGGAAATTCTAAATATGTGCTCATTTTAAAATTATTTCGCCGATATTGCTGTTGAACTGAATTTTATGGTTTAAGTACGAAGAACACGATATTAAATGAATAAAGGTAATACACAAAACGTTAAAAAAAAGCCCCGTTCTGCCTAATGTAAAATCTTGAAGCTTTCAGATTTTATAAATATATGGATCCGCTTAAAATAAATCAAATAAATCTCAAGTCTTATTCATAGTCCATATTGTATTGTTCTCAAAGCAACCAGCTAACAATTAAGTGATCAAAATATGCATAGTTAGACTTAAAGAAAATTTGTATAAAAAGCTTATCTTCTAGCTATCTGTCAACGTCGTTTTCTGTATGAAAACGCCGTTGATTTATTGCATTCAGATCTTTAATGAGAGCGATTGACTAAAACTGCCGATTGGTAAAGAAAGAAAGTCAAAACTCATCCGTCTTTCCTTTTATTTTGGAATGATTGAGTATTTCAAAATAACTCCAGTAATTTATCGTGCAAATCTTTCATCGTACTTGTTGTCCACTTAGGACGTCGAAACAAAAGAAGTGACCGAAAGAGAAATGATGCTCCAACAACATCCGGAAGCCAATTGCTGCGACAATAGCTGTCCCTAATGGCTGAAGATTAAATCTCAAACGCTTTCTATCACAAAAAGGAACTACCTCGCCGACCCCCTCGTCACGTGATGCCCTGTCCCCTCCTCGCCGCTAAATCCTTTAACTCATCCTGTCGGAATCCGAAGTATTAAAACCTCGTCTTGAATTACGACCTTTGAAGCCGAAACCGTTACAAGCTTCATTTAGCTCGGAATTTAATTAACGAAAACCCCGAGGCCCGAACGTTCGCGAAGAACCTTCGATCCTCTGTACTTACTTTCTGAAAGCGGTTTCACTTAGAGGGAGAAAGAGAGAAAAGTGAACGCTTTAAAATTTTAAAGAGATTTACCTCTGTCATGTGATACGAGGAAAAGGACGTAGAGTTACAGAAGAGTCGTCGCAAAGCCGCTTATTTGGTGGAAGTGGCGGCGAGCCGGAAGTAAAGGTTAATGCTTGTCATATAAGCTGAGGAATTTTCTGAAGGATTTGTCTTCAAAAGAACAGACTTTGATTATCTTTTGGCGCATGAATATGACTAACGACTGTTTGGAGGGTGATAATCTGTTGTTGTAATTCACACTTAATCGATTTCATGAAATTTCGTGTCTTGGAGTTTTTGCGTATGTAAGCGTTCGTAATAGATTGATTGTAAACAGCTCCGATCATAGAATGATAAAATTTATTTTACCTAAAAGAACCCTTTACAGTTCTGGAATTTTCTACAAAAATATTCGTACAGTGTGATACTTCAAAGTGTCACAGATTGCAATCAGTAGTTACGGTAATTACGATTCACCCTACTAAAATCGTTAAACACACCGCAATGCACAACGCATCTAAAAGGCGTAGATATACTCCGAAGTCGCTGGGAATTAACTGTGAACTCATTAATCTGTCCTATTCACGTATGTGGATACAATTTACAATTTCCCCAGAGTTATTAATCACCCTATTTTCAAATTACTTGTTAATTTTTACGCGGACGGGTATTCGAATATAGCTTCAGTTTTTTATTTCTTATCTTTAAATGTCGGATATTCACTCATTTTCTTCTACTCTCTTTCTAATTTTTTACTTTTTGACATTTTTATATTCTCTAACTCGTTTTTTACTTCCTTGTACGAAGTAAAGGAAGTATTGTAGCCGCCCAACCGGTATAGTGGTTAGCGTCGCTGACTGCCGTGCCGAAGGGCTCGGGTTCGAATCCTGGAGAAGGCATGGATGGTTGTAAATGTATAGTGTCGGTGCGGCATGGCGGCACTTTAAATATGCGGCGAGCCGAAAATCCTCTCATGTGGTTTTATGGAAGGGGAGAGGGGTGGGAGATCCTCGGACCCGCCCCCTCGGGGTGCTCTTCATCAAAATTGGGGACGGAATTGAGCCAAATCGTACTGTCACCTGTTAGGTGCTCAAGGCTGTGGCCAACAACAGGCGTAAGCTAGCGCTCCTTGACACGAGACTTCTCCTGGGCTTGGGCTGACTCTGTCAGACAAGTGGGCATGAGCAACAGCAACAACAAAGGAAGTATTGCAACTGCGAAAAATTTCTTGTATCATATTTCAACGAAAATATCCAATTCAGCAGCTCTCGAAAAAATTTGAATGATGTTTTTGAGTGACATCTATACATACGGATAGAATAAAGGAGTGGTTTTGCCAAAAGGGATTGTAAAATGGATTTAAAATGGATCCAGAAGAGATTTTTCTTGACATCTGTACGTACGTATGTATGTATCTCGCATAACTCAAGAACCCGTAGCCGTAGAACTTTGAAATTTTGTATATAGGACTGCTATAACATGCAGATGTGCACCTCACCTTTTGGTTGGAATCGGCTGCACCAAAAGCACCTTATATATATGTGCCCAGTGTGTTACCTAGCTCGGTGATCTTCATTTCTTATTCTTATATGTTGGCAAATTGTTGATTTTTGCTTTAAAAGTGTTTGAATTGTGTGTATTTTATGACTTTAGTTAATCTGCATGCAATAGTTGTAGAATAATCAACAATTTATAAATTTGATTCGTGAGTTAAGCCTAACAAACTGCAATTGCTTTACATTTGAAACTCAGTAGAATAGTGACTTAAGCCAGTTTTTCACCATCAGTATCTTTTTGCGCAGTGGGACTAAAAGTAAACTTTCAGTTTTGTGCACCAAAAAATCTGCCTTTTTGCCCGCCGGCCGAATTGCTTGTTTTTGTAAAGGAAATGCAATTTATTTTTTCTGTTTTAACTGTTTTTGGTTTGTTATATTTTTGTGTATTTTACAATTTTTAATGAAGATGTTTTGAGATTTTCTGTATTTTTGTTTTGCCGCGAAATGAGAAATGAATTAACTGAATGAGAAATCTATCTCTAATCAAATTGGAGGAAATAAGTTTAAATGAAATACAAGAAAAATGTGTATAATTTAATAGATCATATAAGGAAGCCATTGGTGTTCACATCAAATTTTTTCTTCATGCCGTTTTAAAACATTAATATTCTATAATTTATTTAATGCAAATTGCATCAATTATGCTTTCATTCAAAATCTGATATTTTCGATGTAATTCTTCTATGTGTAGAAAAAATGACGCTCGAAACTAATTAGCGAAGCAATTACGAGTGTCTTCTTTCCACGTCTATGTTTCGAAAATTTTAAAAGGACCAATTACACGTTTAATAACGTACAAATATCTTGATACTTATTATAAGTTTTCAGCCGTACGTGGTTAATTCAGAAAAAGATGCAATCATAAAAACATTAATTCAAATTTAAAATTTTGCTACTTTTCACAATAACGGAACAGAAAAACATTGAATATGAATTGTGATATTAAGAACATTTTATCATATCTACACAGTTCTGTATTGAAAATGAAAATTATTTTAGAGGAATAACTATTACAAGCTGAAGTAGTACTCGTTCTATCTTCAGGTGGTGAGCATATTTTTACTTCATTATACGAAGTAAAGTCAGTATTGTAAAAACGAAAATTTTCGGGTTATCATATTTCACCGAAAATATCCATTTTAACCACGATCGAATGCAGTTTAACCATGTTTTTGTGTGACATCTGTACGCAAGGACAGAATAAAGGACTTTTTTCCCAAAACGGTTGAAAAATGGATTTAGAAGAGAGTTTTTCCATGACATATGACTATATCTTGCATAACTCAAAAACAAAGAACGTTGAAATTTTATATAGGGCTTGTATAAGACGCGTAGTTATATATATAGTTGTGCACATGCCTTTTTGGTTGCAATCCGCTGCACCAATAGTATATATATATATATATATATATACACCCACTCTGTTACTCGGCTCCCTGAGAACAGTTTTTATTCTTATATGTTGGTAAACTGTGCATTTTTTGTTTTAAAAATGGTTGAATTATGTTGTTCTTATCTTCCGGTTAAGGATTTTATGCCTTTAGTTAATCTGCATGCGATAGGAGTAGAATTATCAGCAATTTAAAAGTTAATTAAGTGCCGCTAAGCCTAATTTTTTTAGCATAACAGCCATATTTGTTTACACTCGAAACGTAGCAGAATACTGAATTGAATCAGTTTCTGCACCCTGAGGGTTTTTTTGCCGAATGGGACCAAAAGTAAGCTTTCAGTTTTGTGCATTGAAAAATCCGCCTTTCTGCCCACTGGTCGAATTGCATTTTTGCATAGAAACTCTAATTTTACTTGTAAAAATTGTTTTTTTTAATTGTTTTAACTGTATTTAGTGTTTTATAATTTTCTGTATTTTTCAATTTTTCGTAAAGCTATTTTGAAATTTTATCTATTTTTGCCTTACCCCGAGGTAGGAACAAAATTAATTTAATGAGAAATATACCTCTAATAAAATTCGAGGAAATAAGTTGAAAGGAAATGCACCAAAAATTGCGTATAATTTAATACTCCTTATTAGGAAGTCACGTGGTGTACACATCACATTTTTAAAAAACTTAAAAGCTAGTTCTCAACGCAAAAAGGACAATCTAAACACAGAAAGTGAATCAGACTAGCGAATCGTTTCCGGCTGCCCTCTTCGAGTGCCGTACAACATTTTTATTCCTGGATGGCGAGCATTTATTGGCTCCTCCTTGAACTCATCCAACACTACATTTTCCCTCTGAATCACTGTTCTGTATCTGCAACGCTATAGATCTATCACAGATGGCATACTGATATACCAATAATTTTTGTATACTTATAGCATAATATCTTAGGGTACGTTAACATATTTGAAGTAGCCGGTAAATTTTTCTAAATATCAGGAAGACGGTAAATTTTCCTTTATTTGGTTCCAAGTGAATGCATAAGTTTATTGAGTTGGAATACAACTATAGAACTGCGCAGATTTAACACGGTAGTACTATTAATAAAAAAAATGGTGTTTGTTTGTTGTCGATTATGTTTTTTTAGAAATGAGCTTAGGAAAGTTCACTAATAATTTCGGCAGATTTCTTTCGACCGTTTTCGAGATATTTGAAAAAACCTCGTATACAAAATGTGTTTGACTAAAAGCCATTTTAGTATTAGAAATTAACTTTTCAATTTCAGTATGTATGAAATGGAACTCTCGAAGTCTAATTCCAAGTGAATTTAGTTTCTTCTTCGATTGGAACATTAGTAACCAATGATTTAACATCGAAAGAAACCATAATAGAACACAGGGAAGAAAAATTTTAAGTTTGTCGACGCCTTGAAAAATAGTTTTTACAACGTGAATGAATATTGTTAGAAAATAAAGGAGAAAATATGTTTTAAAACTTCTTTTTAAAAGTTTGCTTATATTACTAATAAGTAGTATTGCATTTTGGAAACGCGCATACTCAGAGAAAGATTGCAGTCGAAAGGCAACACCTGTTGATCGGTGTTAAAACACTGCTGCCCTTACCAGCTGTTAACTATCAGATTGTTCGGAAAGCAATTTCGTTTTCTTTTTTTCCCGACAGAGGGCTTAATTGTGTTTTATCACTGCTAATTTCACATTTGAGCTGCACAATCACTACATATTTTGACAGCTGATATAGCAAGACTTATTCAAGCAAACGTTTGATTGATTCTAAGCAGTAGTTTTTGATCGGTGTCTTTTGAAATATGAAAAGTGAAAAGCAGCATTTTTGGCATATTTTGCTTTTTTACTAGCGAAAAGGAAAAATTGCTGTTCAAGCAAGAAAAAAAAAACCTATCCGTCGTGTATGGAGAAGATGTATTGGCAAGTGCTAAAACTGGTTTGCAAAATTGCGATCCGGTAATTTTCATCTTGAAGATGCACCACGTTCTGGAAAGCCATTTGAAGCTGACGAAGACAGACACAATAAAGACCTTTAACTGATGTAAACCTGCGAACAATAACTCATTAGATCGCTGAGAGATTAAATTTACAGAATTCTACTGTTCATGGTCATTTGAAACGCCTGTCAAATTTCGACCTCAGGTGTTCCTCATGTTCTTGAACTCTTCATCGACTTCAACTGACCTTGCAGAACGTGGTACATCTTGAAGATTAATTTGCCGGATCAAAATATTGCAAACCAGTTTGGGAACTGGCGTTCTGTCAGTACATCTTCTCCATACACATCGAATACTTTTTTCCTTCCTTGAATAGCATTTTTACCTTTTCGATAGTAAAAAAGAAAAATATGTCGAAAATGCTGCTTTTCACTTTCCATATCTGAAAGGACAACAACCAAAAACTACTGCGTAGAATCAATCGAACGTTTTCATAAACAAGCCTTGCTATATCAACTGTCAGATTTTGTGGCTTAAGTTGTAGAAACATTAAGTTATTTCGATGCGGGAGGCTTGAAAAATGAGCAATGCCCGCGCCGGGACTCTAACCTCTGACCTCTCGAATACGCGCCGAGTGTGCTGACCATGTCACCACGAAGGCATGTTAAGAAGATGGGAGAAATACCTTATAAAATTGTCTGCGAAAAAGGTAAACCTTCTATTGGGAAAAAAAAACGAAATTACTTTCCGAACAACCCAATAACTAACCAAGTGGGCGACTTGTTAGTGCATATTGCCAGTGGTATTATTAAGTTCTGCCAGTCACGTGTAGATAATATCAGCCAGTCAAAGCAGCTCATGTATAGATAATGCTTTCTAGGCAGTGCTGTAGTGTTTGAAAATGAATTTCTTTAGTATAAAGAATGCCCTTCAAAGGTGAAAGTAGTACAGCAAGGAAACGTTTCATGTGAACAAGAATCTGGAGCGAATTAAGCTCTGTAATCATGGGATAAATCATGAAATTCGAAACGCTCGCAAAATTTGTAACGCCAATTTATTCCAAATCACGGAATTTTTAGGGCATCTCAAAATAAAACCTCAGGCATGACCATCTGACGAATTCAGTTGCACAGCCCCTAGGTAACGGAATTTCAGCAAGATCGGTGAATTTCCTCTTCGATTTCCCCCCAAAGATTTATCCTTTTTTCCACGGGAAACATTCTATTTATGAAATAAACGCAAACGTGATCAAAGTCATAACTCTCCCCTTTTCCAAACAAAGAATCCATTGATGGATCTCAACATCGTAAACCATTGCAACATTCATCATTTAAGTGCACTCCTGTCTTCCGATAAAGCGTATAATTACACAAAATTCCCTGAACGATAACGGCACCTAATCCCTCCCCTCGCTGCCATGTTTAGTTTCGTTTCGAGTGACGTATGAAGTTTTGCGAAGGTCTCTTTTCCTACGCTTCGTTTCAGTGGGCTGAATCTGCAGCTGGGTGTGTCCATTTGGCAGAAAGATGTCACGGCTGCAGTATGCCGGAGACGTAGCGTGCAATTACCACGTAGATTCTCGTTCACGTTAAAATATTCCGCTTTGTTTGGCCTCCTCCCAACAGACAGTGCCTTGCGAACTCGGATAAATTAGATCAGTAGTATTTCTACGACAGTGTTATATATTTTTTTTTCCGGTAAGTTGTAACATTTGACACTTAGACAGTGATGTCAATCAAAGTTTTTAAACAACAGGCTCGCATGTCAACTTGTTTATTGTTTAGTAATACGTTACATAATAAAAGATAAATGAGTTATTTTTCATTTGTAAATATTAATTGTTTAGTATATTCTTTGGCTTGCAAGTAAGTGGAAGTTACTTGTTGAAATTTGACATGACGGATATTTTAAAACAAATTTTATAAATTTAAGAAAATAATCACTAAAATTTACCTGCAAGAACAGCACCAAGCACTGGCCGAACGGGTAAGACCGCTGAGTACTGATAATTTAGCGTGATTTTAATCCCTGCAAATGGATTGAATGCATGCATTTATTTTGGAGATTGACATTATCAACCTTACATATCCAGTACGAAAATATAATACTTTTGTCATATGCTTATAAGGTATTTCTGTCGCTTTCTTCGCATGCCTTTGTGGTGTAGTGGTCAGCACGCTCGGCGCGTATTCGAGAGGTCCGTGGTTCGAGTCCCGGCGAGGGCATTGTTCATTTTTCATCCCTCCTGCTTCTAAATAACGTAATGTCTCCACAGGCTCATTTCGATTACAATAAAAGCTTTCCAAACATCAGAAACACATACCTTAGTTTAGTTATTTGAATAAATATTGAATTAAATAGAAACATTAATTCACTTCAGAAACATTTTATTTCTTATAAAATAAGAACGCTTTTATCACCACAGACAAGAAAATATATTTAATGATGGTCAGCAGACGATACTGCTTCAGATGCATTTCCCTTTCCAAATACTTTTGCGAATTGTTTCAAATTCAATTTATCTATTTAATTTATGATAGGATATTTTTATTGAGAGTTCAAATTAATTATTTTATTGTTATTTAGAAGCAACATCAATTTTCGACAACATTAAAATTTTGGAAAACTCGTTGGATAGTTAGGAAGGGTCGGGCTCAATGAATTCTATATTATTCTCAGACGTTTTGATTTTCTCACATTATGATTACGATAAACATATATATATATATATACACTTTGCACTCAAAAAAGGGAACAATTCTGTACCTCCCATTGTTGACGAAATTTAACTTGCGTTCGTCATGTGTTGAAAGCGCGACATAGGCTATATCTTAGAGATATATATATAGCGTTTTTCTAACATAGGTATTTTGACACAAATCGGACTTTTTTTGAAATAAAATAAATTTTTTTTTTCATATTTCGATTCTACTACTCAAGTTATGCCTAAATATTTAATTTTGGAAAATTTGGTGAGAAACTTCCGGGAAATTCAAAAATTTATCTTGGCGCACTTTTTTCAGTTCGCGACTAGAATAATGATGCGCTTGGCGAAATTTTTAATTTATGGTAACCCGTTTTCCTTTCTCTTTCATTGTGCACGAGTGGGAAAAAATGTGCGTTGTTTATTTTTTTAAGTAATTTTAACAAAGTGCATAAACCGCTTTTGGAGTTATTATCACTTATAGCAAATAAGCGAAATTTCAAAACGCCCGATAACTCCATGCATATCTTGAGAAATTTTGAATAAAAAGCTCTAATGTTTTCCAGGTACGCCTAAAAATACATGTACTTTAAAAGAATTGTAAAAATTTTACAGGTTACAATTAAAAATGTTTTACGAAAAATTTATAAAAATAACTAAAAAAAAAGTTATTAAAATCAAATCTGAAAATATCAACGAACCTTATTTGGATTGAATGTAATTTTCGAACTGTGAAAGAAGGAATCAAGCAAATTTTTTAAAAGAGGAGCTATTAGTAAATGTATACTTTATTCAATTAACATTGAAAAACTATAATTTTGAGTCGTAATCTTTTAAAAACTACGCGTGTGATTTTTACAATTAAACAAAACATGGCACTTTGACATAATTTGAGTCTTCGAATCTTCATAAGGAAAAGAACAGGTATATTATTTCAGGAAAAGTCCGATTTTGTGTCAGAATACCTATAAGTTTACCGTGAATTGTCCCAGTAGAATGGGATATATAGAACTGCCCTTTGTGCAAAGTATACACTCTTCTCTGCATTTCGAAATTCGTTAAATCAATATTTAGCGAATTTATCAGATGTAGAAGTTTCAAAATGGTGTTTGTTCAAAACGCAAATAAGCTTGTACAGGCTCACCGGTCTAGACGACTTTTTTAACACCAAAGATGGAAATATTGATGTTTGTTTATTTTGAAGCGGCATTATCGTAGGCTGAGCATTCTAAAGTATAATTAAAATAGAATCCTATTATTAGTTAACATAAGCATATTTTTAAGAAAGGGAAGTTTAATTGGTAGTGAAAATACGAGGGTTGGAACTTTAATAGTGGCAACACGGCTGAAAAAACGCTACGCAACAAAACCAAAGAATATCGCGTATACCACACGTGAACTACATACCTACCTTACCTCTCAGCAAAAAGACTCGTCCTGCCTACGTCACGCGCATGCGGGGTGACGCGAAGAACGGATCCTTGTATTAGCTCGCGGTCTAAAGTAAGGGTTGTCAGGATGTTTTCAAAACAAGAATAACGATGTTGGATAAAAGTTGAATGTGCCAGAGGTCGTACAGCACGACAGTGTCATCAAGGGCTTCAAGAGGCTTGCGGGGAATCTGCATTGCCTTACAGAACCGTAGCAAGATGGGTGAAAGCATTCAATGAAGGACACCCAAACGTGGCAGACATGCTGCGGCCAGGTCGTCCGAGTGTCAGCGATGCAGACGTGCAAGCCGTTGCCGCACTAATGGACAGTGATTGCCGCCAAACGATTCGTCAGCCGGCCGGACAAACAGGATTAGCGCCTACGACTGTGCTGCACATTCTGAAGGAACGCCTGTCCATGAGAAAAATTGCTTCACGATGGGTTCCACATCAATTGACGGAAATGCAGAAATGGCTACGATACGATGCTGCCCGAACCCACCTGGAGCGCTATGAGCGCGAAGGAGATGCTTTTTTACGCCGTATCATTACGCTGGATGAGACTTGGGCCCGATTGTACCAGCCAGAACTGAAACGCCAATCAAACGAATGGCGTCATCACGGGTCACCACGACGTTCGAAATTTCGTCAGAACCCCAGCAATGTGAAAGTTATGGTGATTCTCGTGTACGACTGTGATGGTGTCATCCTAACGCATACCGTTCCCCCACAGCAGACCGTTACTGCGCAGTATTACTGCTCATTTTTGGAGCACAATCTCCGACCAGCTTTGAGAAAAAAACGGCGACACTTTCTGCAGAACGCTCCTCTCATTTTGCATGACAATGCTCGACCGCATGCAGCGCAAACTGTGACTGATTTGTTCAAGCGATGGAGCTGGGAAGTGCTTTACCATCCACCATACTCCCCAGATCTAAGCCCTTGGGACTATGACTTAATTCCTAAGATGGATTAACCACTTCGTGGCACTCGCTTCCAAACTGTTCCTGAGATTCTTGCGGCAGTAGACCGGTCCATTCAAACTATCAACAAAACAGGCGCTGCTACAGGTATTCTGCGACTTCCACATCGTTGGAAACGGGTTGTACACAATGCTGGCGACTATATTGAAGGACTGTAAAATATGGTGACATGAATCACTTTTGTATTCCTTGTAAATAAATAGTTGCCACTATTAAAGTTCCAACCCTCGTATATTACCTACAATAATTAAAACACGAGAACTATTCGGAAACTCATGTACCAGTTTTACAATTGATAATTCCATTCGTTTAATTAAAATTTATTTGTTACGTTTTGCGTAACTGTGGAATCGGATTATTTTTACTAAAACTGGTTTACTCAAACTAATTATGACTCCTTCTTTCCGCAATTATTATTCATGACACTGACAAATTTTTACGGAATCTACAATTGTAAGTATAAATCACTGAAATGAAAATTTAAACTTCAGATGTTTAAGAACAGTTTAATTACAGATTAAGAACATTATTGATTAAGGACAGTTGATATATGTTTCTAAAAACTTGTGTCCAAAAAGTGACTTTTGAATAAAATTTTGCTGCTTAAATTAAAAATCTCATTGTTAAGGTATAGTACAAAATTCCTTTGATTTCTACTGTGATGAAAGTTAAACGTAGCACATTTCATATATTGTGAAAAGCAAGTTACTCAAAATTATCAAAATAAATATGAAAAATGATAGACTGTTTTCAGTCAGCATAAAATACGGTTGTCAGGACTGAGTGTTCTGTGCATACTTTTGGCAAACATATTCGTGAAGTAGTTAAAGTCCTGATCTTGAACAGGTAGCTGAATGCAGGTATGTTCGGTGGTAGAATACTGTGGTTAAGTGGTAGAATAATTGCAAGTAAGAAGGATTTAAAATCCTCTTTTATTAAACCACTATTATTTACAGCCACTTCCCAACTCGGGAGGGATAACAGAAAATAATGACCGCACTTGGGTCTAACTTGAACAATCAAATAATTTTAAATAAAGTTAAGTAGAAATTAAGTAGTCGTTGCTCACAGAGCTATGAACGCGAGGTTGACCTCTATGCTAAGCTATTAATGGTGCGTAGCAAGATTTAGCTAATACTAACGCACTTAGATTTACTTCAATAAGTAATAGCGTAACAGCGCTAAGGCTTAGAATTTAAATACTAGCTAGTCAGGTGGACGTCGAACAGAGCCGTAGTGATCTGAGACTAAAAGCTCTCTCACACCGAGAAATTCCTCGCTAACCTTTAAATACAAACTTGGTTCCACTTCAAATTAGTATAAAGCTGAAACGTGCGCTCATTCTAACGGGAAGTTGAAATAAGAACTTACAAGAAAGAGAAAATTAACATAAAATTTTGTTAGTTTAAACTAGAACCTTACACGGTTTCCACTTATAATATACGCATGTTTGTTGAACAAAGACACATTGATTTGTAGAATTATTAGGATTTTTTGAAGCAGGAGACGTGAAAAATGAGCAATGCCCTCGCCGCGACTCAAACCTCAACCTCGCGAATACGCGCCGGGTGTGCTGACCATTACACCACGAAGGCATGCAGAAAAGAGGGATAAAATACCTGATATACTCTCCTTTTAAAGGGCGACTAGGGATTAGAGGACTCAATCGCCAAATCTTGATTGGGAAGAAACATCATCCACCTTTTTTAGTTCGGGCGTCATTATCTACGTATATAAAGAAGAAAGTCTATTTATTTGTTCGCTAATAACTCAGTCACTACTATAGCTATCGTCACCAAACTTTCTATAATTCTTTTCTGGGTCCTAGAAAAGGTCCATGTCTACGTTTTTCATAAAAAAAAAATTAGTGGTTTCAACTGTGTCGATATCGTTTTTTCCGATTAGCCAGCCACACTTCTGCTTGGATGACTCTGTCGTCACTCCTCAAAATTATCGGATTTGGGCAAGAAGAAGCCAAAATTCGTCATTATCATACTTCTTCATCCACAAAATGTCACAGTTTGGTATGGTTTGTATGCTGATGGCATTTTTCGGGGGTATTCAATTTTTTTTTCGAGATAGGGAATTCTGAACGCTGTTTCGATCTCTTAAGAACGAGATTCATTCCTGTTCATTCTTACTATGAACACTGCCGCTCAGGTCCGAATCCCGGAGAAGGCATGAACGTTTGTAAATGTATAGTGTCTTTGCGGCATGGGGGCACTCTAAATACATATTGAACCACCCCCTGGGTGGTCCATCAAAATTGGGGGTGGAAGAAGTAGTCCAACCTCAAAGAAATGTAAGATCTATCTTTGTTGTTCCACATAAACTAAATTAGATCCTACAATGAACCTGACGAATTCTCGCCAGTTTATTTTACTATTTGAATGCCGTGGCAACTTCATCTCATTGGCTAGTATAGTTACGCAAGCAACCAATAAACTATCGGCGACAAAGGGACACTTAAACCGCATATAATAAAGATTAGTCGATTGTAACAGACGAACTCAAGTAGGTTGTCGCGAATTTCAAGCAAAGATTTCCTTTCGTTGTCTACTCAGATGATAAACATCTTGACAAACCCCTTATTGTTCTCATGGTAAATCCTGAAAATTAAAAAAAAAAAACTCTTTTTCCATTCAAAAGTTATTCAATGTTTTCTATTTCTATACCATGTGAAATACCCATTCCAAGACTTTGTTATATGTTTTGGTATAAACCAGATCAAACAGAAAGAACTGCTGTTGGAAGTAATGACGCAAACGTGACGATTCTTGAAAGTATTTACTGCCAGGAGTAAAATAAAAATGTAAATGTAAAAATTCTATTTCTTTCCGAAACAACAAGTTAACCGCAAAAAATAACAAAACATTAAGCAAACTTTGGAAACAATACTTTAATTGGGCGGAATTAATCCTTCTTCCCATGAGATTCAATTGATTAATTTCATTCTTTATTACTTCTTTTGTAAGTAAATTTCATTTTAAGCAGACTGTTTTAAGATTCTAAATTCCTAAAGATCTCTCTAGCATTCGTTACCAGTGTGCTTTTTTTGCGTGGTTAGGGTTAACAAATGAACAAACGATTCTAAAAATTTAGCATTAGAGGAAAGAATTCGAAACACCAGGAATTAGTCATTGCTTATCATTATAATAATCTCTATGTAAAGCACAATGTTTCTAATTTTCGTTCTGTAAAAATTGCCCGTTAAGTATTTTACAGTGGCTAAATTATATGTTTTCTTTAAATGTCATTACATTAACAATTTAGTTAAGGATTAACTTCTTATTCCTTATCAATAGTCTGTTTTATTACACTTAATTAGCTGTAACCTTGCTTCTTTTATTTACTTTACTTTGGGGGGGGGGCTCTTCCATGAAAAAAAAACAAAAAATGCCATTTGTATTATACTTAAATGTCTGAATGTAGAAAATTTTTGCATCTGCGTAGTGTATTATTTTACGTTTTAAAAGAAGGTAATGTCTTTAAAAAGAGTTTTCTTTTTACATTAAAAGCTGTGCATTATTAAGCACTATTTTCGCTAATTTACTCATTGTTTGAATTGAAATTTTTATGACAATCGGGATGTATATTATTTTCAGCCAAAAAGGAGCTTATCGCAGAAGGAGTATTAGTCTTGAAACGGCAATTTGAGTTGGATCACTAACACCGCTGAATCCCTTTTCAAATTCCCTCCCCCAAAGTTATTGATCTGCATTATATTTAAAGAAATTAAATAATGGAGAATCTGCATGAATGTGTGTATGTTTCTCGCACTGTGAAAAAACAACGATACCTAGAGTCATTAAATTTTAAATAACGTAGTCCTTCACACGAACGTGGACATTTGGAAACCCGAATTTAGAACTTGTTTTATTGGGTATTTCATAGTTGATAAAGCTTTAACGATTTTCTATGTACAACCGAAATGATTCCAAAGCGAGCAATGGTAACACTGTGCTGGGGGGAGGACTTTAATCTCCCACGCGCGAGACTGTCTATCGGAAATTCTAAAGATATGTTGTTTTGAAATATTCTATTGTGTATTGCACATTTTGTAAAGCTTTAACAAGTTTTAGATTTACAAATTCAACTATTTCAAAGCTAGCAGTGGCAACACTTACGGAAGAAAACATTTTTTACCTCCAGCGCTCGAGACTTCCCTTTTCTAAAGGTAGGTGTTTTCAAATATTTTTAGTCCAAAGGAACATTAGCCCAAATGCTCTCAAACGTATAGAATATCCCTTTCGAATTTACAAAAGGCCTTATTGTCTTAGAAATTACGACATTAGGATACTCGAGCCACGGACCTCTCGAATACGCGCCGAGCGTGCTGACAATAAACCACGAAGGCATGCTAAGAAGGCGGAAGAAATACCTTATATACTTCCCCTTTTAAAGGGCGACTGGGGATTAGTTAACCCAATCGCCCAAATCCTGGTGGTGGAGAATCATCATCCACCTCCTTTTTTAGTTCGGGCGCCACTGTAGAGACATTAGGTACTTTTTGAAAGCAAGAGACGAGAAAAATGTGCAATGTCCTCGCCGGGACTCGACCCATGGACCTCTCGAATACGCGCTGAGAGTGCTGACCACTACACCACGAAGGCATGCTAACAAGGCGGGGAAAATACCTTATAAGTAAGTGAAGAGTAAAGGTTACCAAACAGAACATTTAAAATGCGAAACTTTTACATAAATATAATCTGTAAATATAATGAAAATCGCGGAAAACATATGTTAACAACCTCTGTATTACATAACCAACAAATAATTTATTCCTATGAGTGATGTAAATAATATTACTTTAGAAACTCGTTTTTCATATATAAATCGAGTGTGCAGGCCTGTTTCACATGGTCTAATACCGAAGCTTAATAAGTGGAAGAGATAACAAGTTGACTATAAATGTCTATGTAACAATAACTGTAAATTAATGTGCATTATCATGTATTACGTCGCTGCAATATCTGAACCGGAAGCATGGCAGTTTGGTAATCTAGAGATTTCCAGTTTATATATATTATGATGTCCCCATGAATATAATTGGATGCTAATAATATATATATACATCTCTTAAAGAGTAATTCCTGTACGGAAATACATGTAAATAGGCTCTCTAATTCACAATCCAGTTTTTAATTACCAAGAACAGTATCATAAAGATTATTGTATATTTTAAGCTGGAAAAGTGCATAATATGCTTTGTTTAATTTTCCGTGTAATTTACGTTTTTAAAACGTAATAAATTCAAGTTCTTTGTTAATAACATAGCTCGTCAGGAAATGTGATTTGAAATTTCATTTTGATATATATCCGTATTCGAAATGTCGCTTTTGAATGCACTGGAAGCGCCCTGAGTAATTTAATGCACGTTGCCTTATAGTTTTATTATCCAAGTGAGACTTGTACGTTGTTTAGAAACCTGTACTCGGTATGGATGGTTTATTGAGATTCCGAAATGTAATTCTCTAATTTCGTGCTATAATACTAGACGCATTTAATAATCTAGTATGTCTTCATTTAGCTCACTGTGGCTACACAAAGCGCTTATGTGTCCTTATATACACCTATAATATTTCTAGGTATGTGGCGATGCATATGGGTATAGTTTTTAATTGTTTATTGTTACAATAGATAGGTTGACAAGTATTTCAATAAATTTAATAATGGAGATCGTATATGAAAAAAAAAATGTCTGATGTGTACACCACATGACTTCATTGCACGGAGTATTAAATTATACGCATTTTGCATTTCATTTGAACTTATCGAATTGAATTAAATCTACTTCGTCGATAGTGTATAAGCCACAATAGAATAAGTGCACTCTTTAAAATTCACTATTTTTGTTTACCATAGCGACACTCTGGCGCTAGGTTCACTTAACAGCGTTACATCTCATTCATTTTATAACTCAGAATGCACAAAAATTACGTTTATAGTCTGGATAATTATCTACTCGTTGCCACATGTTCTATACAAACACTGTGATAAATCTAAAACGATGTGTAAAAGAAATTAAACAAACAAACAAATAACAAAAACAAACAAAAAAAAAAAACTTTTTTCACAGACGATTCAGTATTTCTCATTCAGTTAATTCATTTCTCACTTCGCGACAATAATACATAAAACACAAAATATCTATATTAAAACTACGAAGTAAATCTTAAACACTTATTTTCTCGAATAAATTCCAGAATGGATTAAGCAGGACTTAATTCGCAATAATAAAAGAAGGCGTTATTTTTGTTGTTGCGAAGCTTAGTTTCTCTAGAATGGCAACAAATTCACTATTCTATGCTAAATTTTAAATGTAAACAAATATGGCCGCCATATGAAAAGTGATTATGCTTAGCCGCACTTAAACAACTTTTAAATTGTCGATAATTCTGTAAATCTTGCATGCAGATTTACTAAAGTCATAAAAACCTTAACCGGAAGATAAGAACAACATAATTCAATCATTTTTATAGCAAAAAATGCGCCATTTACCAACATATAAGAATAAAAAAACTGAGTTCACTGAGCCGAGTAACAGAGTGGATATATATATATATACATAAATTTACATACTTTTGGTGCGGCCGATTGCAACCAAAATAGGAGGTACACATCTACACGTTATAGCTGTGCTATATACAAAAGTTCAACCTTCTGAGGCTACTCGAGATTTATGCGAGATACGTGCATACATACATGCTTACGTACGCACAGACGCCACGAAAAAAATCTCTTCATAATCCATTTTAAATCAGTTTCATATTTTTTAAAGAAAGAGTCCTTTATTCTGCCCTTACATTCAGATATCACACAAAATATCGTTAAATTGCATTCAATAGAGGTCAAAATGGCTATTTTCGTTGAAATATGATACCCAAAAGTTTTCGCGATTACAGTACTTTCTTTGTACTTCGTACAAGGAAGTAAAAACAAATTAATTTTTGAGTATGAGACACAAATTATCTGTTATTTTAAATGAAATGTTTATGCATATAAACAATGCATTTGAAATTCAACTTTTTTTATTATTTTTAGGCAAACGTGGTCTTTAAAATATTTAAATATTTTATAACTCTTTTTTTTTTTTTTTTTTTTTTTTTTTTGTAATTGGAAAGGAAAATAAAATTCTTTCTTTAAAGTAAAATTTATTATCGATATTTTTCTATATTTTCTTTGGCATTATTAGCCTAAAGCAGAGTTAGCTGAAAAGGGCTATTAATTTCTTTTTGGCATTTTGCGTTGTTTCACTTTAAAAGTCTGAATCACTTTTCAAATTGTTGCCACCCAATATTAGCGCCCTGCATTATATTTACAGAAGTTAAGTGGTGAGGCATATACATGAATGTATGTACGTGTCTCGTATCAATAAAAACACCGTTACATGGATACATCAAATTTTAATTAACGTAGTCCTCCACTCAAATATAGGTACTTGGAAGCCCAAATTTGGAATTTGTGTTATTACTTATGTCATATTTTGTAAAGATTTAACGAATTTTGATTATCAAACTCAACGATTTCAAAAAAGCGTTCCATTTACATCGCGTGCATCATCGAGAAGGATATTTTATGCTCGAGGTTTATATATTTTTTTTGTGATACTGCTGTTGAATTGAATTTTGTAGTTTATGGGTGTAAAAGATGATGTTTAATAAATATAGGTAGCACCTGAAACATTAGAAAACGCCCCTTTGGGCTCTATATAAAATCTGAAACCTTCCAGATTTTATTTTCTTTATTTTTTAATACATAAGTAAATTTATGCATCAGATATATCAAAGAATTTATAAAAAATATAGACAATGTATTAAACGTAAATGAGAACTGAAGATAGGAAAATGTTAAAGGTAAAATTCAGACTTTATGTAACGCTTACTTTATTTGAAATCAAGGCTAAACGAGCATTTAATTATACCTGTTTATAAACGATAAACTTTTCTTAAGGTTAGAATAGGTTATTCAATTATGGCAAAGCACACGAGGTTTATCTGCCTAAAGGGAGGGATGCCTTCGTGGAGGACTTTCTAAGGGAAACTGGCTCGTACACACGTTACACATGGGGAAAACCACGAAAACGCCCATGCAGCCAGCCCGTTCACGGGATTCGAACCTCGGACCGAGCTACCAGTGTTCAGCGTCTTTACCGCTCGGCCGCTGGTGGGCTAAAACTGTTTTTAAGTATGTTAAAATATATTATAAAATTTACGTATGATAAAATATATTATAAATATATTATGTTATGTTACTATAAATATATTATGTTATGTTACTATAAATATATTATGTTAAAATAGATTATAAAATACGTATATTATAAAACAAAATTTAGATAACACTGCAGAGAAGTATAGATTAAATTTAAGGAATAAGAGAATTTCTATCTGAAATTATAAGTGTGCTGTTGCTCAAAATTTATTAGCCCAAAAAGACTATTAATCTCGAAACAGGATTTGGCGTCCTCTATTATAAACGGTTGTATCAGCTTTGCAACTATTGCCACCAGATATTATCGCCTTATATTACTTTTAAAAGAAATGAAACAATGGAGAATCTGCATGTACAGTGGCTCCCAAAAGTGTTCGTACACTTATGATTTTCATTGAAATAGGGCTGTATCCATTAATTAAAAGTAAACTTTCTGAATAAGATTTTAATAGTAAGATCTATAATCTATTCGTAACAAAATTACATGAAATATTTTTAAAATATAGGGAAACTTTATTTTTAAGAAATTAATAATCAAAAAATGACAAATATTTTATCTCACAAAAGTCTTCGTACACTTAAAAAAAAACTTGACCTATTAATAAATATTTTCATTTTTCGTTAAATTAATATTTAGTAGAATATCCTATAGCAACCACAACAGCTTTTAAACGCTCTGGGAGTAGATTTTATTAGTTTTTTTTTTGTAATTTCTGTATCAATGTTCATCCAATCTTCCATCATGACTGTTTTGTGTTCGCTTTTCGTTTTGATATCGTGTTTTCGTACTCTAACCTCCAGTTCTTTCCAAATGTGTTCTATGGGGTTTAAATCTGGCGACTGAGGTGGTGTTTTCTAAACTTGGGGGTAATTATAGAGACACCACAGGCGAACGTTGAGAGTCGTATGCTTAGGATCGTTATCACGATTAAAAATAAAGTTGTTTCCAATACCCAAATTTTGGGCTGAGAATTTTAAATTGTCTCTTAAAATATTTACATAAAGAGAATGATTCATTATGCCATCCATAAATACCAAGTTACCTAGTCCTGATGCTGCCTGCACCCCCACGCGACAACACCTCCACCGCCATGCTCAACTGTTCCAACTAAGTTCTTAGAATGAAGTTCCTCATTTTTTCTTCTCCATTCGACCATCGGATCCAAAAATCTTAAATTTGTTTTCGTCAGCAAATAGGACAATATTCCAGTACGTTTCGGGTGTATTTATCATTGATTTTGCGAATGAAAGCCTAAGCTTTCTGTTTTTTTCACTAACTAAAATTTTTTTACGGGCAGAACGACCATGTAATCCAGCTTCTCTGAGAACTCGTCGAACAGTTTCAGGTGAAATTGAAGTAGAAAACTTTTGCATTAAATTTTGCAGAAACATTTACAGCACTCAAACGTGGGTTTTTCACAAATTTTCTAATAATAAATCTCTTATCACGTTTAGTTAACTTTCTCGATCGACCTTTTCTTACCTTGTTTTCAATACGATTTTCTTCTTTTAAGCGTTTTATCCGATACTGCAGTGTAGAATGGGATAAATTAACTAATTTAGCGATATTTCGAATGATTTACTACAGCAATGGTGAAAAATTATAAATTTTCGAATGCTGTTTGTAATTTCTCTACTACTGCGACCCATTTTCAATAATAAATAGAATATTATGAAATAAACAATAAAAATTAAAGCAAACGATTTTTTAACTGCCACAACAATGCAAAAATTTAAAAAAAGCGGCAAACGATCATTCTAATTTTGAGTGTATCCAAAAATATTTCAGTGTACGAAGATTTTTGCGAGATAAAAGGTTTGTCATTTTTTTATTAGTAATTTTTTAAAAATAAAGTGTCGCTATATATTAAAAATATTTCATGTAATTTTGTTGCGAATATATTATAGATCTTATTATTAAAATCTCATTCAGAAAGTTTACTTTTAATGAATGGATAGAGCCCTATTTCAATGAAAATCATAAGTGTACGAACACTTTTGGGAGCTACTGTGTATATGTTCATCGCATAGTGAAAAACTGATAGCCCCTATGCCCGTCAAATTTTGAATAACGTACTCTTCTACCTGAATATGTGTACTTGGAAGCCCGAATTTTGAATATCGAATTTTGTGTATCCTGTTTTGTAAAACTTTAATAATGCATTTCTGATTAACAAAGCAACGTTTTGTGGGCAAAACTGTACGGAATAAAATATTTTTGTATCCAGAACGCGAAACTGTCAATCGGAAATCCTAAAGATATGATACTTTTATATATTTTGTGATTTGGCTGTTGAATGGAGTTTTATGCGACGTAAGCGCCAAACGTATCACACTTAATTAATGAATTTAACACACAAAACGTTAGTAATAAAAAGGAAAAAAAATATCAAAAAAATCTGAAAGATTTCAGATTTTAAATTACGTCCAAAGGCGCGTTTTTTTAAAATTTTGTGTTACCTTTATTTATTAAATATCATGTTCTTCGCATTTAAACCATAAAATTCAATTCAAGAGAAATATCGCAAAATAATTTTTAATTCAGTATATCTTTAGAATTTGTAATACACAAATCTCACGCGCTGGAGATATGACTCGCTTTGAAATCATTGAGTTTCTTAATCAAAAATTCGATAAAGTGTTACAAAATATGAAATCGATTGGTAAAAGTTTACAATTGGGTGCCACTTGGTTTTTGGCGATTCTGTTTTAATGCCAAGATCGGCGCCAATAAGACACAATTTCAAGATGGCCGCTACACAAAACCAAAACAAGAAGTCAAAGAATTTCACAAACTCCGTGTCCATGTACACATCGACCTATTTTCACTAAAAAAAAATCAGAGAATTGCACAAACTTAGTCATTGCACATTTTGACTTGTGTGTGCTTCCATGTGCACATCGATTTGCTTTCAATTAAATAAATCAAGAAGCTAAAACCATGTTAAAACTCTCATGGTAAACAGAAATGGGGTTTCATCGCCAAAACTGATCAAAATGTTTCGCCAAAAAACAAGGGGCACCCAATTCTACACTAGAGCCAATCGATTATAAAACCAATTCCGAATTTGAGCTTTCAGGTGCCCATATTCGCAGTAGGGTTACGTCATTCAAAATTCGATGGCTCTAAGTACCGTCGTTTTATCACAATGCGAGAAACCTACACACATTTATGCAGATTCTTCACTATTTAATTTATTTAAATATAACACAGGGAGATAATATTTGATGGCAACAGTCTCAAAAGTGATACGGACATTTACAGTGAATCGACGCAGAATGCCAAAACGAAATTAATAACCTTTCTGAGCTAACATTCCTTTGGGATAACAATATTCTAATTCAGCAAATAACAACTTTCCAGTACATAATTTAATACCATCACCTATGATAAACAAATGCGACAGCGAAGTTGATTTATAGTTTATTTATTGTTATAGGAACTAACAGAAATATTTCTAAAATATCCCGTTTGAATATTTTAAATACTGTTTGAGGCTTATCTCGTCGAAGTAGCGTTTGTCAGAGAAGCCTCACGAGAGTGAAACTGATTTCTATTCATTTGGCTAATTAGGAATTTATAAAAGCATTTATTGGAGAATATTCAAATATATTCGTCTGCAGTTTTATCAACAGTATTAAAAGCGAACGCGTATGATTAAATAAAACGATGTTCTGGGTTCAAAGGGCTGGGACATTAAACTGACTCCAATGAGAATATCTAGATATAAAATTGCAAACATTTATTACTAGTAATAGAAATACATACAAAGTGATTTCACTTTCATGTTTTTCAGTTAGGTTAAATTAAAAATTTTGCTTATGTTTTGGTGTTAAAACAAGATTTGTATGTACGATATCATTTGTAAGTTATCAGCATCATAATAAAAGCATTCGATCATTTCATTTGTAATTTTTCCGAAGGTAATAGTTACATAACTTCAGTTATTCAATTAGAATTTATTTTTTGCCTTAATATATTTTTAAATTTTAATATTACTATCCAGTGTCAATTGGCCAAAGAAAATCTGCAATTTTTACTTCCTTTTAAAGGAAGTACTGTAATCGCGAAAATTTTCGGTTATTTAATTGCAACGAAAATATCCCTTTTGACTGCTATCGAATGTAATTTACGATGTTTTATCGTGATATCTGTACGTAAGGATAAAATAAAGGGCCTTTTTTTCCCCAAAACGATTATAAAACTAATTTAAAATGGATTCAGAAGAGATTTTTGTTCGTGATGTATGTAGCTCGCATAACTCACAAAAGATTAGAAGTAGAATGTTGCTGGGGGGTGTAACCAAATGCTGGGCGAGTCAGTGGTGCAGTGATGCTGGATTAGGACTGATTCGTTCTAAGTTATCCCTGTAGATATCAAAAAGACGTAGAACTACACTAGTGTGCAAAACTTAAGCAAAAATGTAAAAATTTAGCAGATAGCCATGAAATTGCAGACAAGTAGGTCTGGAGATCAATACAATGAACACGTAAATCAGTAGAAACGTCATGCGTATGTAAATATCAGGAACGAAACGTCAGAGGCGACGTGAGCGTACACAAAACGCGTGATGTCGGCGCGCGCAGCTCAACAGTAGAATAAAAGGAAGGATCGAGACGCGATTCAACATATTCGCTGCAATTGCCAGTGAGTCAGTTCGTGAAATATAGCTAGAAGAAATCACCTGAAGGACTTCACACGTGGAAGGATGATCGGAAAGCTGGAGGAGGGGCGTACTGTCACCAGTGTATCTGCAGAGTTCGGAATCAACAAAACTGTCGTTTGGAGCGCTTAGAAAGCGTTCCAAACCACAGGTACAGCTGTTAGAAAGGTTGGTGGTGGCCGCCCGAGGACGACATCTGCAGGGGATGACCGATATATCGTCCTGCAGGTGAAAAGAAGCCGACAACAGTCGGCAAGCGCCATTGCTCAGCAACTCTGTACAGCAACGGGGCGACAAGTGTCGCTGTTTACTGTGGCCAGACGCCTTCACAAAGGGGGCCTATTCACCCACCGTCCTGAACGCTACCTCCCGTTAAAAGTTGGCCACCGTTTACAGTGGTACAGAAAGGGCAAAAACTGGACAACTGATCAATGGAGTCGTGTCCTCTTTACGGATGAGAGTCGGTTCAGTACCAGAAGCGATTCTCAACGCATTTTGATTTGGAGAGAGGTTGAGACCCGGTTTTATCCCAGTAACATCAAGGAAAGACACCGTAACGGTGATCCTGGAGTTCTTGTCTGGGGAGGCATTATGCTGAACGGGCGAACTGAGCTCCACGTTTTCGACAGAGGGTCTGTAACCGGGGATCGCTATTGTGAGGAGGTACTCCTTCCCCATGTGCGTCTGTTCCGAGGTGCCATTGGCTCAGACTTAATTTTTATGGATCACAATGCACGGCCACATCTGACTCTTGCTGTTGAGGAGCTACTGGAAAGAGAAGATATCACTCGAATGGATTGGCCAGCGTACTCCCTATATTTAAATCCCATCGAACATGTGTGGGATGCTTTGGGGAGACGCATTGCAGCACGCTTACATCCTCCGGAGAACACCCAACAACTCAAACAGATGCTGATTGAGGAATGGGCGCTTCTACCGCAAGAAATGTTGCACCAGCTGGTTCTGAGTATGCGGAGACGGTGCGAAGCAGCCACTGCAGTGAGGGGAGGGCATATTCCATATTAAGGAACATCTGCTTGTTGCTCTTCCTCTTGGATAGACAATCATGAGTCACGATACTATGCGTTCAATAAAGCTTGTTTTTGTTTGATTCCATACCGTATGCATTGTATTCCTTTTTCAGCTCGGTTGCTTTCGTCATCCTTTACGTACATAATACTCTCCTTCATTGCTGCATTTCATGTCTCTCAGTTGATTTCTCGTGGAGTTATGGCAAAAAACCCTGCTGTTGCTTAAGTTTTCCACACCAGTGTAAAAGTTACTTTACTAATAAATTTAATAAAAAAAGAAATTCATTCCTTCTTCCAGAATTCAAAATTTAGGCTTAATCCAAATATAATTCGCACATTTGTATGATTTATTTTTAAAATTAGTATTTTAAAATATTTTTTATGATTTTTTTTAAAAAAAATTTGTATTATAACCTATAAAAATTTTTAACATCATATAAAGTAGATGTATTTTTAGGCACACCTGCAAACAATTAGAGTTTTTTTATTCAAAATTTCCCGAGATAGACATGAATTTACTTTCGGCGCGTTTTAAAGCTTGGCATATTCGTTATAAGCGATAATAACTCCAAATATAGTTTACGCACTTTGTTAAAATTATTTTAAATAATGAACGATGTCTTTTTTTCCCTCTCGTGTACAATAAAAAAAAAGGAAAAAGAAAAATAGGTTACTATAAATTAAGAAATTAATGAAATGAATTATTCTTGGCGCGAACTGAAAAAAGTGCGCCAAAATAAATTTTTTAAGCTTTCAGTAAATTTCGTCCCAAATTTTACAAAATTTAATATGTAGACATAATTTGAGTCGTAGAATTGAAATGTGGGAAAAAATAGCATGTCATTTGAGAAAAAGTTCGATTTTGAGTCAAAATACCTATATTAAAAAAACGCTATATATAAATCGAATATATATCCTAGGTCGCGCTTTCGAGACAGGAAAAACGCAATTTGAACATGTGCTCACCACACCAGAAGGTTTTTTTTCTTTAAACTATCGTCTGACTGCAGAAAGAATATTAAGTAGTATCCGAGTTCATGTAACAGTTATGTATTTTATGGGTTATGCAAACAAACAATTGGAGGCATTGCTGTTTTCTTTGCACAATGCGATAACTGTGCACTTATTACTGATGCAGTGTTATTAATGTTATTACTCTTAAATTAGTTTATATGACAACTACATATTTGTTTTTCTTTCTTAATATAAAATCTCACCGTAAAGGGCATGCTTTTCTAAAAGACTTGTAAGGTTTACCTTATGTTAATTAACAGTTATTTTAAGTTTTATATCTTTCCTATCTTATTCTAATTTCAGTTTACAATTTCCTGCCAGAATGTGAATTCAGAAACGCAAAGAATGCAAAGAGAATGAGTACTATTTAAGTCGTGACTTAACCGACTTCAACAGAGAGAGTCTGATTTCCTGACTAGCGCGCGTTTGCCTTCTGGCTACATCTCTCTTAGCTATTACTACACTCGGCCATATTTTAGGCCCTTGCTAAGCTTCGCCGATTTAATTAATACTTAGGGGCCAACTAGTTAAATTCTGATAGCTTCGGCTATGTTGTTTTAGAGCTTTAGTTAAGCTAGTTTTAGTTCAATTTATTAGTATTTAAGTTCAAGCCCGAGTGGCGGCTTTATTGTAAAGTTCCAAGCCGGAACTGATTGTAAATATATTGAGTAGTAAAGTTTTTCAAACCCTTCTCAAGTCTTACGTATTCTGTTCACACACTTAACCCATTATTTTCTTATTAAGTGTTCGTGGGGTTAGGAGTTAGAACTTTAGATTTAAAGAGTTAGACTGTTAAATCCCACAGAGTTAGACTCCACAGACTATTAAAAATTTAGAAAATTATAGCAAGGAAACTAAAAGTTTTTTCAAAATTTGACTGCTTCGAATAAACTTTGAGAAGTCTAAGAATATTCGAAACAGTGTTGAACATTAGAAGGAGCGGATATAAGTTTTCTAACTGGTATCTTATATTCCTTCAATGTGGATTTTTTTTAATTAGACTCAAAATACAACAATCGAACTCACCGAAGACTTGCATCTTCTATACAAAAAAATGTGATCTGGACACCACTTGACATCACCCCTTTCTACGGCCTATTAAATTACGCATATGTTTTCCTACACTTCATTTAAACTTACTTAATTAATCTCGAATTATTCTGAGATAATTAATCGATCTCTATAGAAAATTTGAAAATAAATATCAGAAATTCCAAATTTTTAAATTAACTTTATCGTACCAAACTTCTTAATAATTTTATTTTTTCATAACCAGAATAAAAATTTCTTAAGTGAACGGGAAACGGGAGATCGCTTTAAAATAAGATTTTGTCATTTGTCAAAAAATAATATTTATTTAAAATTTGACATTAACAACCTTGTTGTGCTTCCATTTCATCCTTCTATCAGTTACAAAATTGCACGGATTTTACACAAGTTTAATCTTCAAGTTGTTTTCTCACCTATAAATAAAATCCGAGGTTCGGCTCTTAACGATTCTATTTCTGTCTTTAATTATTGGGGAATTTATAGCATATCGTGTCAGCGTGGCTTAAGTTACATTGGCCAAACGAAAAGAGCATTAAAGTTTCGCATAAAAGAACATGAATCTTACGTCCGAAAAGGCGAAATTAACAAATCTTCAATAGCTAATCATAGTTGGAAATTCAATCATAATTTTGATTTGGGTTCTGGTAAAATTATCCAAAAAGCTGGTTCTATTAGGGAATTGGATTTTCTTGAAGCTTTTCACATTCACAAAAATTTATCCTGTTTAGTCAATGACTTCAATTCCAACCCAGTCTTGCCAAATGCCTTCAAAATTCTACTAACTTAACCCTTCATTTTTGGTTACTATTTCTGTCGATAGATGGCGCTATCGGCTCTTCCACTGGTCGCTTGTGGGTATATATATGATCGACATTTGCTTTCTCGCTTTTGCACTTGATGAAGGAGGATCCGTTTTGCCTTCGAAATGGATTGGGATTTTACAAAATCTACGCCGAATACAAGGTTGTTAGTTTGCCTGTTTTATTTTCCACATCGGCGTGTTTCTCTTGCGTCTCCATTTTAAATACATTTTACAATTCCCTTTGGAAAAAAAAAGTTTTTTATTCCTTCCGTACGTATACAGACGTCACGTAAAGAAATTGTTCAAATGGTTTCGGGAACAGTCAAAATGAATATTTCCTTTGAAATATGATACCCGAAAATTTTCGCGGTTTCTGTATTTCCTTTGCTTCGTACAAGGAAGCAATAGAAATGGACCCAAATCTGTATGTTTGTATTAATATCTGATTATGTTGGTCGATGCCATTTACAATGGCAAAACTTCTGGGATTCGGTCACCACAGGCAGAAGACTGTATAATTTTCAACCAAAAGTAAACCAAAATTTAAGTACCAGCTCTTCGCACCTCACACAGTATCTGACAAGGCATGGCCCTTCACAGATTTCGCTTGAGAGACAGCGACCAATGTATCTGTGGCAGTACTGGTGACCCAGAACACTGTCTGTATGATTGCCCGCACACAGTGAATTCATATTTAAAAAGATCAGCTGCAATTAATATGCCGACATGATTCAAGAACACAATTAAGAATAAATATGCGATCAATCTCATTAGGGACTGCACTACCATTGCTAAAAGCATCGTTGACAGCCTGGAGTAACTTCTTTCCTTGGACATCGTGCCGTAAGCAGCCCCGCTCTGCATATATATTAATTTACTTAATGCTTTTTGTTTTGTTTGTTTTTATTGATGTTTAATACTATCATTAATCCAGAACTCATTTAATGTATTTTGCAATTTGTAATGTATTTGTTCATCTTTACATCTGTACCCGGAGTCTGTACCATATCCTTAATATATCTGTATGCCTAACATGCACCATAAAAGTGAAAAATGTTCCTCGTTTAGCGTGGCCAATTCCCGGAGGATACAGCGCTTAGCTCTAAATGTGAACAATCCCCGAGGACACAGTACTAAGCTCTTTATTTATATTTATTTATTTATTTATTTTTAATTCCATCGACGGGATCTAACGGGCTGAAAGGCACCTAACCCTGTGGGCCAGCTGTTCCGTCGATGGCGTAAAGGAGAAGGTCGATGCCATTTTTGGCTTCGTGTTCCTTGAAATTTGAGTGTACATTTTAGATTTCATTGATTGGCCAACATGCAAGGCCACCATGTTCATCGTCTGGGGCTTATTTAATTTTTTAATGGCGCGAATTAGCCATTTTTAGACTTTTTACACTATTAAGACCAGAAGTGGTGGCCATTTTACACTGGCGGGGAAAAAAATCCCAACACTAAGGAAAAATTACTGTAATGAAATTTGGACAATGCATTTGTCTAGTTAACATGTTTAATTGATTAAATTTTGAAGCTCATAGGTTCATTTAAGCTCAAGAAAATGCATTTCAAACGTGAAATGCTGTTACAGTAATAGCTCCAGAATTTTGAAATGCAAGCCTGCAAACGTGCATGCATTGTGTCATACATGTACCGAATGTTACTTCGTGGTATGTAGTTCCATGCTTCTTGTACTTGTTCTGTCAATACTGGGACGGTCAGTGCTAGCTGTGGTTGATGCTGGAGTTGTCGTCCAATGATATTCCATACGTGCTCAATTGGAGACATTCCTGGTGATCTCGCAGGCGAAGGTACCATGTCGACACTCTGTAGAGCTCGTTGCGGTACAACAGCGATATGAGGACGAGCGTTATGCTGTTGGAAAACTCCCTCTTGAATGCTGTTCATGAATGGCAGCACTATAGGTTGAATTACCAGATTGACGTACAAATTTGCAGTCAGTGTGTTTGGGATAACCATGAGAGTACTCCTGCTGGCATAGGAAATAGCTCCCCAGACGGGGACTCCAGGTGTAGGTCCAATGTGTTTAGGCTGCAGACATTTTAGTTGCAGGCTTTCTTCTGACCAACACATGGCTTTCACTGGCGCAAGGCAGAGAACCTGCTTTCATCAGAAAACACAACAAATCTCCAATCCATCCTCCAACCAGCTCTGGTTTGACACCACTAGAGTTGCAAACGGCAATGGCTTGGATTCAGTGGAATTCATGCTACAGGGCGCCTGGCTCGGAGCTGTCATTGAAGTAACTGATTTGTAACAGTTCGTTGTGTCACTGTGGTACCTACTGCAGCTCAAATTTTTACCACAGCTGCACGCCGAATACGGCCATCTTCCCTCTCAGTAGTTCCACGTGACCGCCCGGAATCTGGTCTTCTTGAAGCAATACCTTCATTTGATCTCTGCTCCCAACAGTCATGCACAGTGGATACATTCCGGCCAAGGCTTTCTGCAATATCGCGAAAAGAAAATCCGCCTTCTTGTAGTCCTATTACACGACCTCGTTCAAGCTCGGCGAGCTGTTGATAAAGGCTTCTTCGTTTTCTTAAAGGCATTCTTGGCTAACATCAACTCAATACGTCGAATTTTAAAGATGAATAATGCACTCGACATTTACAGCACGCATTTAAAGCAAACCTGATTTTCAAGTTCTGAGTGGAACTACTAGCGCCACACTTATGCTCGAAGCGCGAAATTTGCGTCGATGTCAAGTTTCAAATGTATAAACACGCCTACTAAATTTTGTTTATCTAACACAAGTCTTTCTTGGTGTTGGGAGTTTTTTTCCTTTAGTGTATTGTGAGGCTGACCACCGTTACCTCCTATGAGGGGACAGACAATTTTTATCCATGCCTTCTCTGATATTCGAACCCGGGACCTTTGGTATCTCAGTCGGCTTCTCTAACCATTATACCTTGTGAGTGGCGGGCTTATTTAAAGTAAAGAAGTTTAAAAATGTGCATTTAAATTCATTAAATATTATTTTAAAATGTAATTAAAAAATTATTCCGCCCCCCTGCCGTCACGCTGTGTCGCATTGCAAAAGATCATTATTAGTTTCATCGTATATTTTGCAACGTTTCATACATTTCATACCTTGCGACGTCTGACGGCCTTGCCCACATGATGCACTAAAGATAACCTTTTGGCCCGTGGCTAAAAGTACTATATTTTTATTGCTCTGGTATTTTTTCCCCTGAATTTTGTGCAACTGATGCAAATTTACTTACGTGACGCAGATTCATCGGATTATTATTAGCCCCAAAAGGCTATTAATTTCGGCTTGACATTTTGATTTGAAAACTTTAAATGCCGGTTCATTTTTCAAAGTGTTACCACCAAATATTACTGCCCTGTATTATATTTAAAGAAATTAAATCACGAAGAATCTACATAAATGTACATATGTTTCTCGTATTGTGATAAAACGACGGTACCTAGAGCCATAAAATTTTGAATAACCACCCGAATATGGGCATCTGGAAGCCCGAATTTGGAATTTGTTTTATTATCTTGCAAGGATCTTAAGTTTAGGTAACGTTTATTTTATATTAAAACTTTACTATCATCTCTTATTTTCCACTTCCGGCCAGAATTAAGGCGTGAATATGTTTATGCAAATTGTACTTGCTAACGCTTAAGTATTTAAGTTGTGGCTTTTTGCCAAGAGTAGAGTAGAAGGAGAGAGAGCTCTCTTGTTACGAGTCTTCACGCGAGCTTGCCATCAGTTACCGTCCGCCTTTAAGGCCACAGGTTTTAATCCTCTTAGAAGTTAAAGACGTATTGTAGTTTTCCGCAGTTTGCGTAATACAGACGTAGTCATTTAAAAAGCCAATCTTAGTGCTAGTCATCTGTGTAAAATATTAAACGTTAGCTCTTATTTAAATTAGTTAGTAGTCTCATATTCTTTTACGTTCAGACCACAAGTGGTTGGTCTTTGTATCCCGAAGTGCGGGAACATCTGTAAAATCGATAAGCAAATAAAGGGGAATTTTAACCCTTTTTATCTTTGTTGTATCTTCTACACACGCGCGAAGACAGCTTTTAGTAAGCTCCCTGTTCCTACCAAGGACTCCAGTGATGTTTGCAAAATCAACTAGAAGAAACAGTAGGCCTGATAATCTCTACATATAATAAAACAAAGAGTCTGTGTGTGTGTGTCTTTCGTTCGTGTTGCGAGTAAGCTAATAGACCCAGGGCCACGAAAGTTGGTACATAGGTGTATCTACACAAGAGCCAGTGCACCTCGAAGCGATTTTTTCGAAATTCGAATCAGAATGTTTTTTATTTTATGTTTTGTGACCAAATCGCGTCATTTTGAGACATAATGGGCTACAGGAAAGCGAGATTTTACTCTATACATTTCATTTTTACATCGTCGTGAAGCGTGGACGCTTAGCTATTTTAAGAACTTAAAATAAATTTCGTATTTCAATAAATCGATTATAGAGGAATTTATTTAGGAAGGTGATTTTTTTAAAAAAACGTATTTTAAAAAATATGCTGTTTATTTTCCTTCGAGTTTTGGACACGTTGAACTTTACTCCTTTCTGAAAAAAGAATTTTGGAAAAATAATAATATTTTGTATTTTTAAAAATTTTTTTTAAATGAAGCTTCGGAATACACTTCTCACAGATCAGATATTTTAAAATGTAGTTTTGGCAACAATTTTCCTTTCTTATTGTTGTTGATAGAGTTTTGATGAAACTGCATCATTTTGAATAGTTTTATTCTTTTAAAAATTTCGGTTTGGCTACAATGTTTCATCGTATTTCTTATGTTACTGTTTTTAAGAGAATGAAAAGTTTAAGTAGTTAAAAAATTGTTTCTTTTTGCAACGGTAAATTGTTTAATTACTTCATTAGGATAATTAACATTTGTATCAAGGGATATTGCTTATTTCATTGTAATATTTTATACAAGTTAAATGGCTGCGATGTGACTGCTGACACATTTCCTCAGAAGATTACCTAAAGTATCATAACATTTCAAAATTTCGGAAAAAGGATCATTCAAACTATCGAGTAAGAAAATGTTTAAAAAATTTTAATTTTATTGTAGAATTTTTATATAATTTTTTATGTTGTCATGGTGGTGCTTAAGAACGGGGATATAAATTATGCTTTAACATATGTTTAATGCACATCTCATGCAATTAATTTGCTAAAAATTTAAGATGTATATGTTTTTCTGGAGAGACATCAGGGCCGTATACAAAGGAGGGTTGGAATCTTAACAAAGAGAAAAAAGTTGGAAGAACTTACGCGGCCATAGGTCCCAGGTGTGTCTTTTAGGCATTTTTCCAGTACGTTTAAAAGCCAGACGAAGGCTGGCCGCATAGCGGCTAGTCTATTTAATAAATTTTTAACGAATTTTTGATTAACAAACTCAACAATTTCAAAGCGAGCAATGGCAACACTGTATGGGGAAAAATGTACCGCCAGCGCGGGAAACACTGTATCAGAAATTCTTATGATATTCTCATTTTAAAGTTATTTTGCAATACTGCTGTTCAACTGAATTTTATGGTTTAAGTGCGAAGAACATGATATAAAAAGGAAATAAAAGTAACTCACGAAACGTTAAAAAACGCCCCTTTGGGAGTAATGTAAAATCAAAAAGTATTTTGTTTAGTTGGTTAATCATTTAGACATAAAATATTACAGATGCCGTTTGGAGGATTAAAACGTATCCTCGATATAAATAAATTGAAAAGGCGGCTTTCTGATTTCACGTTTCGCGTTTGGCTTTAACTTTCACATGTGAAAAAAAATATGAATTATACATTTACTCGTAGGATAAAAATAAAGTATTACATTGAATAAATATTAGAATCCTTTCGTTGTTAAGATACGAATTCTCATTAAAATTCGGATGGTATGTCAATATCCGTGTCCTAAGAAGTGATGGATAAAAGTATATGGTATGTTATTTTCGCAGAAAGGTGGAAATACCTATGCATGGAAATCCATAGATACATATTTCCACACGTCTTGAAATGCAAGTTATGCATTATTTCTCCATTGGGGTTATTCTAAATATCAAAAAGATGCAATTCGAGTAGGGTGACCGTGAAAAATATCTCGACGCAACGACCTCCAAGAAAGAGTTTTTACTTTCGCGACGAGATCAATGAAGCAAAGGATGATATATAATTGAGTTAGAAATATATAACCTACTTATATGCGACGGAAGTTTCTTTCGAGATAAGGTCGTATGCATATATTTTATTTATGAGAAACTCGCGTGCATTGCGTTTGCTAGCAGAGAATTAGATTCCAGAAGCAGCAGAGTTTTTCTTTTACACCCTCAACGTGCTGATACTTTTGACGATCAAAAAATATTGCAGTGTTAGGTGTTTTTTTTTATTGTAGCTTTTATTATGGAATTATATTTCACTACGTAGTAATAAAAGTTGAATGAAATTCGGCGCAACATTTGAAATGGGTAAGCTAATCATGGAATACATCTTGTTTCTCGAATTTTCAATCAGATTTTGAAAGCGTACTGTAACTATATGTGGTATATTCTTTCTGTCACTTGACTATGCTTTTGCATTTGCCTAGAATTTTTCAGAGAGATACGAATTCAATCACTATTCTAACTACTGAAAACTTTCAGAATTTTGTTGTAGATTTCTTCAAGGAAAACAATTAAGAAAATTATGTTCACACCCGAAGAAGCATGTTAAAATATTGCAACAAATATTATAAAGGCATTGTCTCCCTCCTTACGGCCAGCCTTCGTTGCGTAACTGGAGGCACACTCGATGCATATTCGAGAGGTCCAGGTCTCCAGTTCCGGCAAGAAAATTGCACATTTTTCAAGTCAAATGCTTAAAAAAAAAAAAAAAAAAAAAAAGCTACCACTCTACGAGTGGCACCGAAACTCAAAGGCAGTGTACGATAATAATAGCGATCAATAATAGAATAATTCGTCGATAGGTTCTCTTAATCCCCAGTCGCCGTTTAAAAGGGGGAGTATATAAGGAATTTTCTCCATCCTTTCCGCATGCCTTCTTGATATACTAGTTGTGTGTTCGAAAGGTCCAGGAATCAAGTCCTGGAGAGGGCACTGCACATTTTTCACGTCTCGTTCTTTAAAATAACCTAATAACTGTACAGGATATTTATTCAGAAAAGACGTGGCATTAACAAAAAGCATTCTGAAGACTTATGTCATCATCATCATCATCATCATCATCATGGTTCCCAGCTCAGAGTTTTTCCTTAAAAGCAACACTTAACTTTCGTGCCACCTGAAGTGAAAACCAACTTACGGAGATAAAACTTTAACGAACTTTTGATTAACTAACTCAATGATTCCAAAGCGAGCAATGGCAACACTGAAAGAAAGAAAGAAAAACTTATCTCCAGCGCGTGAGACTGTGTACCGAAAATTCTAAAGGTATGCTCAATTTAAAATTATTTTGCGATATTGCTGTTGAACTGAATTTTATGGTTTAAGTGGGATGAACATGATATTTAATAAATAAAAGTAGCACACAAAACGTTAAAAAATACCTCTTTGTGCATAATGTAAAGTCTGAAATTTTTCAGATATTATTCATTTTAAAATTTTCTTGTTTTGATTTGAAGAAAAAAAAATTAACTCGTCAGTAGTACTCAGACTCGGCAAACAGCCGAGAATGAAATTTGACTGAGCCAAAATTTTTGACTGACTTTGCATGAAATTTGACTAAGCCGTAGAAGGATCAAATAATTATATTTTATTACATGTTATTTATGATAGCTTTTTAAGGTTTTAGTTAAACTAACAAAGTTTTATTTTAATTTAAATCTTTCTATTCTTCTCATTTCAACTTCCCGTTAGAATAAGCACGCGTTTCAGATTTATGCTAATTTGAAGTGGAGCCAAGTAGTATTTAAACGAAAGGTAGAAACCTTTCAGTCTGAGAGAGCTTTTAGTCTCAGACCACTGTTACTCTATTCGACGTTCGCCTGACTAGCTAGTATTTAAATTATTTAAGTATTTATCTAGTATTTATCTAATTAGTTTTAGTTTCAATTAATTTGATTGTTCATTTTAGACCCAAGTGCGGTCTCTACTTTCTGTATCCCTCCCGAGTTGGGAAGTGGTTGTAAATAATTGTGATTTAATAAAAGAGGATTTTAAATCCCTTTCAAGTGCAGTTCTTCTACCACTTAATCACAGTCTTCCACCACAGAACATAGCTGCATTCCCTGTTCCAGATCAGGACTTTAAACTGTCACGAAGATGTTTTCCAAGAATATGCACCGAACACTCAGTCCTGACAAGTCTGCTGTTTAACATAACTCTTTCTAAACCCCTTTTTTTGTCTTTTTAGCTTTATTATTAAGCACAATTTTCGTACGCCATATACAATTCAACAGAAAAACTAAAAAAAATTAAAATCAGCATGACATTATAGATTTAGAATTACTGAAACAGCGTTAGTGTTGTTTGTACAGATTTTTCTGTTTTTTTTTTCTTTTCCGTCTTTTTTCAGTTTATCATATCAATAAGCAGCTTCCTTACTTAGATGGCTTTTTTTGTCTTTTTTATTATTAAGGTTTTGTGCGTTTACTTTATTTATTAAATATCACGGTCTTGGCGCTTACACCACATACAATTCATTTCAAAAGCAAAATAAAAAAAAAATATTAAAAAAAAACACATTTTAAAAATTTCCGATAGACAGTCTCGCGCGCTGGAGATAAAAATGTTTCTTCCTTTACAGTGTTGCCACAGCTTACTTTCAGATTGTTCAGTTTGTTAGTCAAAAAGTCGTTAAAGTTTTACAAAATATGAAATAGATAATAAACAAATTCGAAGTTCAAAGTTCTTGCTTTCATCTGCCCAGGTTCGGATGGAAGACTACATTATTCAAAATTTGATTGAATTGGCATAATCTTCTTAGTCTAATTCTTATAGCTTAAGAAACAGTAATTAAAATCAGCAATAACAATAACATTAAAAACAATTCTTAAAACATTAAAACCAATAATCAACAATAATCAAAATAATCATCAGAGCTTAAAAATCACTATAAGTATGCCTTAAAACTTAAGAAACAGTGACTAAAGTTAGCAATAGCAATCAGATACCAAATATCCAAAAATTTGAAAACCACCTAAAATTGTTATTATAAAAAAGAAAATATTTATAATGGTTTTAATACGTTCAGCTAGTTTCATTTGTAAGTCCATCTAAATTAGCAAGAGACGAAGGATTGCTGATACTGAAGACATTAAATTTCACCTTATTATACCTTCTTCTTCTATCTTAAGAAAAAAGAATTAAAATGAGCAATAGAAATACCTAAACAATAACTAAAATTGTAATATCGTAAAAAACAATAATCAACAATAATCAAAACAATAATCTTCACAGCTAAGCATGATAACTTGAGAAACAGTAACTAAAATCAGCAACAGCAATCAGATATTAAATATGCAGAAAATTGAAAACCGCTTTATTGCGCCTAAGTCTTCTAACTTAAGAAACAATAACAAAATAAGCAATAATAATAACTAAAAAAATCTGAAAAGCTTTCAGATTTTATATTACGCGCAAAGGTGCGTTTTCTTAACGCTTTGTGTGTTTCCTTTATCTATTAAATATCCTGTTCTTCGCCCTTAAACTTCAGTTACACAGCAATATCGCAAAATAATTTTAAAATGAGTGTATCTTTAGAATTTCCGATACACAGTCTCGCGCGCTGGAGATAAATTTTTTTTTCGTACAGTGTTGTCATTGCTCGCTTTTAAATCGCGGAGTTTGTTAATCAAAAATTCGTTAAAGATTTACAAAATATGTAATAGATAATAAAACAAATTCCAAGTTTCGGCTTCTAGATGCCCATATTCGGCTGGAAAAGTACGTTATTGAAAATTGGATGTCTTTAGGTACGGTTATTTTACCACAGCGCGAGAAACATACACACATTTATGAAGATTCTTCATTATTTAATTTCTTTAAATATAATACAGGGCGATAATATTTGGTGACAACAATTTGAAAAGTGATCCGACATTTATGGTGAACCAACGCAAAATGCAAAAAGGAAATTAATAGTCCTACCTGGCAAATTGCCCCTTTTACTAACAATAAGTAAAATTGTTATAACTTAAAAACAGGGATAAACAGTGATCTAAACAATAATAATTTTAATTTAAGAATCATTATGAATTGAGAAACAATAATATCCGCAAATCTGAAAACCGTTTAATATAGTAGTACATTACAAAATGATAAAATATATATATGATTTTAATGAGTTTAGCCAGTGTCATTTCATAATTCCATCTAAATGAGTAATAATGAGATATGAAGGTTTGCGAATACTGAAGACTTTAAAATCCACCTTTTTTATCCCTAATTCTTCTAGCTTACGAAACAATAACAAAATCAGCAATAATAACAACTAAAACTGTTGTAACTTAAAAAACAATAATAAACGTTAATCTAAACAATAATCATTTTAACTTAAGAATCATTATGACTAAGCATTATGACTTCAGAGACAATAACTGAAATCAGCAACAGCAATCAGATGCCAAATATCCGAAAATCTCAAAATCACTTAATATAATCATTACAAAAAAGATAAAATATATATTATGGTTTTAATGGGTTCAGAGAGAGTTATTTTGCCAATAATTAACAATAAAGTATGAAGGACTGCGAAAACTGAAGACTTTAAAATCTACCTTCACGTGTCTAATTCTGGAATCTTAAGAAACAATAACTAAAATCAGCAACAACAAGCAGATATCAAAAACGGCACAAATCTGAAAACAGCTTTGTTGTGCCTAATTCTTCGGCTTCAGAAACAATAACAAAATCAACAATAACATTAACTAAATAATAACTAAAACTATTATAACTTTAATAAACATTAATCTAAACAATAATCATTTTAACTTATGAAACATTATGACTTCAGAAACAACGACGAAAATCAGGAACAGCAATCATATATCAAATATCCGTAAAACTAAAAACCGCTTTATATAGTTACTAGCCGCTGCGCGGCCAGCCTTCGTCTGGCTTTTAAGTGTACTAGAAAAATGCCTAAAGAGAACACCAAACATTAAATTTGAAAACTGCACAGAATTTTACTCTGAAGAACAATTTTATCGAAAAAGAAACAAACAACAACGGAAAAAAAATTCAGTTAAAAATGCATTACATATAAAAAGCATACAACGAAATAAGCAATATCCCTTAATACAAATATTAATTATCCTAATAAATAAGTTAACCAACTTCCCTTTGCAAAATCTTAAGAACTCAAATGGTATAAACAGATTAAAAACTTAAACAGATTAAAAAATATCATGCGAAACTTTTTA
Organism: Stegodyphus mimosarum; assembly: GCA_000611955.2. Classification (NCBI taxonomy): domain Eukaryota; kingdom Metazoa; phylum Arthropoda; class Arachnida; order Araneae; family Eresidae; genus Stegodyphus; species Stegodyphus mimosarum. The sequence goes on along the minus strand of KK117569.1, from coordinate 319,944 downwards.
TAATTAAAATTATATATCATTAAATCATAATATTACAATGAAATAAGCAATATCCCTTGATACAAATGTTAATAATCCTAATAAAGTAATTAAACAATTTACCGTTGCAAAAAGAAACAACTTTTTAATTTCTTAAACTTTTCAGTCTCTTAAAAACAGTAACATAAGAAATACGATGAAAAATTGTTGCCAAACCGAAATTTTTAAAAGAATGAAACTATTCAAAATGATGCAATTTCATCAAAAATCTATCAACAACAATAAGAAAGGAAAATTGTTGCCAAAACTACATTTTAAAATATC
>KK117569.1:277749-319245 GCA_000611955.2 Stegodyphus mimosarum | reverse complement strand
ATGCAGAGCGATAACATTTAGTGGCAACAATTTGAAAAGTGATACGCCGTTTTTGTGTTTCCGACGCAAAATCGCAAAACGAAAGTAATAGTCCTTCGGGACTAAATCCCTTTGGAGTAATCAGAAAGGAAAATTGTTGCCAAAACTACATTTTAAAATATCTGAGACGTGAGAAGTGTATTCGGAAGCTTCATTTAAAAAATTTTAAAAAAATACAAAATATTATTATTTTTCCAAAATTCTTTTTTTAAAGGAGTCGAAAGGACTAAAGTTCAACGTGTCCAAAAATAAAAAGAAAATAAACGGCACATTTTTTAAAATAAGTTTTTTTTAAAAAAATTCCGCCGAAAAGGTGTTAAGCTCACCTTCCTAAATAAATTCGTAGTTAATCGATTTATTGAAATACGAAATTTATTTCAAGTTCGTAAAATAGCTAAGTGTCTACGCTTCACGACGATGTAAAAATGAAATCTATAGAGTGAAATCTCGCTTTCCTGTAGTCCATTATGTCTCAAAATGACGCCATTTGGTCACAAAACATAAAATAAAAAAATTCGAATTCGAAAAAATCGCTTCGAGGTGCACTGGCTCTTGTGTAGATAAACCTATGTACCAAGTTTCGTGGCCCTGGGTTTATTAGCTTACTCGCAACACGAACGAAAGACACACACACTCACAGACTCTTTGTTTTATTATATGTAGAGGTAGTTTTCAGAGACATAAATAAAAATATCGCTTTCCAAGTAGTTAATTACAATAAAAATTAATTGTTCAAATTAATCTGGACATAATTCGTTTTCCCAGTTTAATTATGCCCCTTTCAGCCAGTTTAATAACAAATAAGAATGTCAATAAGAAAATAATAATTGTTGTACCACGAAAGTTGGTACACCTATGTACCAACTTTCGTGGCCCTGCGTCTATTAGCTTGCTCGCAACACGAGCGAAAGACACACAGACTCTTTGTTTTATTATATGTAGAGATTACAAAAATGATAAAATATATAATGGTTCAGCTAATGTCATTTCATAATTCCATCTAAATTGATAATTATGAGATATGAAGGTTTTCGAACAATGAAGACTTTAAAATCCACCTTTTTTATGCCTTATTCTTCGAGCTTACGAAACAATAACTAAATCAGCAATAATATTAACTAAACAATAACTAGAACTATTATAACTTAAGAAACAATAAAAAACATTGATCTAAACAATAATCATTTTAACTTAAGAATCATTATGACTAAGTATTATAACTTGAGAGACAATAATTAAAAGCAGCAACAGGAATCATATATCAAATATTTGCAAATCTAAAAACCGCTTAATATAGCTATTACAAAAAATGTAAAATATGTATATGGTTACGGATTTCGTATTTATTTAGCTATTTATTTAGAATAGTAATTAAAATTGTTTCATTTTCCCGGCAACGCAGACGAATTTGAAGCGAAAGCTACGTCGGCAAAGTAGAAATACAAGAGCGCGTGCGTTTAATATTTAATAAATAAATATCTCGCAATTGCTGTTGCCATCCAGAAAAATCGAGAAAGCAGATTTTACAGAATGTTCTCGTGAATAATAAAAAAGCTTATAAAACCGGAATTAAAACACCTCAGCTCAGTTGTTGTGTAAAGCGAAGTGGTATTGTTTACTTAATGCTGTTACTGACTATAGCGAATTCCCTGTGAGATTGGATTAACTTTCATTGTTTTGAACTGAGTTCTGTTTAACGTTTGAGATATTGTGACATTGTACGAATATCTCTGAGGAAATATTTCAGTATTTTGCTTTATTTCTTGTGAAAAGGATACATTTTATTAACTTTTTAACGACTTGTGCATTTAATCCATTACGAACCCGTACGCACGCAACAATATTATGGTTTTAATGAGTTCAGCGAGTATCATTTTACAAGCACAGCTAGTATCTCTACATATAATAAAACAAAGAGTCTTTGTGTGTGTGTCTTTCGTTCGCGTTGCGAGTAAGCTAATAGACCCAGGGCCACGAAATTGGGTACATAGGCGTATCTGCACAAGAGCCAGTGCACGTCGAAGCGATTTTTTCGAAATTCGAATTAGAATTTTTTTAATTTTATGTTTTGTGACCAAATTGCGTCACTTTGAGACATAATGGGTTACAGGAAAACGAGATTTCACTCTATACATTTCATTTTTATATCGTCGTGAAGCGTAGACACTTAGCTATTTTACGAACTTAAAATCAATTTCGTATTTCAATAAATCGATTCAATACGAATTTATTTAGGAAGGTGAGCTGAACACCTTTTCAGGGGAATTTTTTTTTAAAAAAGCTTATTTTAAAAAATGTGCTATTTATTTTCCTTTGATTTTTGGACACGTTGAACTTTAATCCTTTCGACTTCTTTTAAAAAAAGAATTTTGGAAAAATAATAATACTTCGTATTTTTTAAAAATGTTTTAAATGAAGCTTTCGAATACACTTCTCACATCTCAGATATTTTAAAATGTGGTTTTGGCAACAATTTTCCTTTCTTGTTGTTGTTGATAGATTTTTGATGAAATTACATCATTTTAAGTAGTTTTATTCTTTTAAAAATTTCGGTTTGGCAACAATTTTTCATCGTATTTCTTACGTTACTGTTTTTAAGAGACTGAAAAGTTTAAGAAATTAAAAAGTTGTTTCTTTTTGCAACGGTAAATTGTTTAATTACTTTATTAGGATAATTAACATTTGTATCGAGGGATTTGCTTATTTTTATTGCTTATTTCATTGTAATATTATGTTTTAATTATACATAATTTTAATTATAAGAAAGTTTTCCATGATATGTTTTAATCTGTTAAGTTTTTAATTTGTTTATACCATTTGAGTTCTTATGATTTTGCAAAGGGAAGTTGGTTAATTTATTTATTAGGATAATTAATATTTGTATTAAGGGATATTGCTTATTTCGTTGTATGCTTTTTATAGGTAATGCATATTTAACTGAATTTTTTTCCGTTGTTGTTTGTTTCTTTTTCGATAAAATTGTTCTGCAGAGTAAAATTCTGTGCAGTTTTCAAATTTAATGTTTGGTGTTCTCTTTAGGCATTTTTGCGCGGCCAGTTTACCAATAAAATATGAAGGACTGCGAATACCGAAGACTTTAAACTCCACCTTCTTTTGTCTAATTCTTCAATCTTAAGAAGCAATAACTAAAATCAGCGGTCTACCCTTTGACAGGCGTGATATCTGAATCAATTTTCTCTTCAAATCCCTTTGGCACAACGACTCCCAGAGGAAAAAAAAGGCAGAAATTCCACGCAGGGACAGGCATTGCTGTTGGGGATGAAAGAAGGATTCGACATCTACAGAGTTAACCTCCCTCTCTCACCATCGTCAGTAGTTGAAGATCCTTTACCTCGTCGTGTGTTCTTACTGAGAGATCGATTCCTTACTCAGCGGAGTAATTGAGTTACGAGTTCCCCTACACCTCCCTACACCTCCAATAAACCCAACGTATGCGTTCTCGAATAAGCCAGCACGTGAGTTTCCTAGAGTTGACCTGCACTGTAGATTATTCTTATTTTATCTCGAAGAATATGAGAAGCGTGTTGTTTTTGTTTTCTTGTACTATGCAATGAGCTGAAAGGGGAGGGATGTTGAGTTTAAGTCTCATGAGAATGCAACATCTCAATGCAGTTTTTCAGAAATATGTAGAGAAGTTGTCTTTTTGAAACATATGTCTGTTGCCAGCTGAGTTTCGATCTCTGAAAACTGTAGAATTTGCGAAATGCACTTTTCTTTTTTAACGTCTCAGTTTTCTTTCTTTGATAAAAAGGATAAAAATATTTTTGTTAAAATAAATTCAAATATGTTTATGAAATTTATGCGAATATTTTTTTTTCATAATCTCGCGAACTGACACCGCTCTGAATAATCTAACTGCAAAACTGTCAAGCTGTCGACGACTCGGGCAGAGAGTAACTTCGAAAAAAAATGTGTTTAAAAGAAATCCTGTTTTTAAGGTTTCAGCGTTAATAGAACAGTTTAAAATCAAGAATGTAAACATTTATTTCTTATGGGATGAGTTAAAATAACTTTTTCCAGAAGCTCTTCCTCTACTCCTGAATGTCCTGAATACAAATTCCCGTTAGGAAGTCATCTATGTTTATGGATGTGTATGATATTCTGTGAATCTGACTCTTCCTACCGCAGACAAGCTTCATGTGCATTTCAAAATGAAATCTATACTATAAAAATCTGTGCAAGTCTGTTTGTTTGCTTGTTTCTGGCGTCATCTCCTTCGGAACCCCGAGGAGTTGAGTTTCGAGAGAGGTGCCTCCGGATTCCAAAAATTCGTGAGAACTCATTTCCATCATTCTCATCTTCGTACGACTTTAATCAACCCGGATATTAATTAAAAACTCTGAAAACACTAATTTTTCCGAGTGGCAATAGTTGAGAATGCTGGGGATAAAATTCTGCTTTATTTCTATAAGTGTTGCCATTGCTCGTTTGAAATCGTAAACTTTCTTAATAAAAAATTTCTTAGTTTTACAAAATATAAAATAAAAGTAAAATAATAATAAATAAATCTGAAAGCTCTCAGATTTCACTTTGCCCCCAAAGGGGTGCTTTTTAACATTTTGGTTTGGAACCTTTATTTATTAAATATCATGTTCGTCACAATTAAACCATAAAATTCAATTCAACAGTAGTGTCGCAAAATAATTTTAAAATGTGCATATCTTTAGAATTTCCGATACAGTCTCAAGCGCTGGAGATAAAAAGTATTTTTTTTTTGCTTAGTGTTGCCATTGCTCGCTTTTAAATCGTTGAGTTTGTTCATCAAAAATTCGTTACAGATTTACAAAATATGAAATAGGTAATAAAAACAACTTTCAAATTTGGGTTTCCAGATGCGCATATATGGGTGGAAACGTACGTTATTCAAAATTGGATGGCTCTAGGTACCATTGTTTTATCACATTTGGAGAAATATACATACATTTTTGCACATTCTTCATTATTTAATTTCTTTAAATATAAATACAGGGAATAATATTTGGTGGCAACAATTTAAAAAGTAAAACGGACATTTAAAGTTTTCGTTGCAAAATGCAAAAGCAAAATGAATAGCCCTTCTGGTCTAAAAATAGCATAACCAAATATTAAATATTCCAGACATATTCCAGATTCCAATTTCATCCATTCTTATCTTCGTACTATGTTATTATAAACCGCCCTCTCAGCATACCTTCATGGTGTAGTGGTCAGCTCGCTTGACGCGTATACGAGGGGTCCGTGGTTCGATTCCCGGCGAGGGCATTGCTTATTTTTCATATCTCCTGCTTTCAAAAAATATGTAAATGTCGCTACAGTGGCGCTCGAACAAAAAAGGTGGTGGATGATGATTCTCCACCACCAGGATTTGGCGACTGGGGCCCCTAATCTCCAGTCACCCTTCAAAAGAGGGTGTAGATAAGGTATTTCTCTCGCTTTCTTGGCATGCCTTCGTGGTGTAATGGTCAGCTAGCTTGGCGCGTATTCGAGAGGTCCGTGGTTCGAGTCCCAACGAAATCATTGGGCCATTTTTCATCTCTCCTGCTTTTAAAAAAATACCTAATGTCTCTAAAACATAGTGGTATTATAGAAACTACACAATGAAGTATTGCATGTTTCTGGAATTGTGAAAAACAACTGTCCTTAGAATCGTGAAATTTTGAATAACATAGGTCTCTACCCCAACATGAGCACCTGGAAGCTCAAATTTGGAATTTGTTTTATTGTCTATTTCATATTTTCCAAAACGTTAACGATTTTTTTTGTCAAAAATCTCAATAATTTCCCACCGAGCAGTGGGAACCCTGTGAAAAATAAAACATTTATATCTCCAGCTCACGAGACTCGGAAATTCTAAAGATATGCTGTTTTTAAATATTTTTAGCCAAATGTGGCATTAGCCCAAGTGCTCTCAGAACGTGCATGGATCTGTAAATAAATAAAAAAACGCCCCTTTGGACGTAACAGAAAATTTTTTTTAACCTCGATAGTCGAAAATGCGAATAAAATAGCTGTGGGTAACGATATATTATTGTGTTTGGAAATTGCCTTCTTCTGACGTAAATTAAGGTATGACTAAAATTTACAATAAAGACTAGACTAAATTTATTTTAAAACTTTAACTAGTAAAACTTACAAGTTTTTTATGTTAATTAACAAGTTATTTTATGCTACGAATCTGTACTGTCACTTATCTTTTTCTGTTTTACCGCTAGAATGCAAATTATCACAGGAGCCTTTAATTGGGAGTTTGAGATTGTTATAATAAGAGCGTGTTCTGCCTGCTTAAGGTCACAATACTAGTTGTTATTCTAAGATAAGAATACCTGTCTACGGCGTTGTTTTGTTCTTGCCGATAGTCCTGTCACTCCGTTATAAGTTAAGAGCCAACTTACGCAGCTAAATATATCTGCGTGGCCTTTGGATAATAGAGAATTAGATTTAGTTTTAGTGTAAAATTTTATTTTTTGTGTTTGCGCCATAAATACTGGCTGATTTGTAAGCACATGAAGTGCCTTCTGTTGAGCTTATTGAATTCTTGATAAATGGGTTTTTTACTGTCTTAGCTCGTATCTGTTTTACTTTCCAAGGCTAGCTTACAGTAACAAATTGTCAGGTTTGAAAATATGCTTGTATAATCATCTGTATTTACATTAAAATGAACTGACACATTAAATAATTTAGTAAATATTCACATAATCATGTCTATTTATTGTGAGACGTAGCAATTTTAATTATTATTTTCATTCAAATTTTAAGTCTCTTATTAATAGCTTAAATTATATTTCATTCGGTAAACGTTTTTGCATTTCAGCTTTTAAATTAACTATTTGGATTTAAAACAACCCGAAATTCAAAGCTTTTACATTTTATTAATCCTTACGCATAAAAATTAAACGTGAAAAAATTAGCCTAAAAGGGAAATGAAAATTTAAAAATATGTTTATCTACTTAAAAGATATTTTAATTCAGAGAACAAACATACTGCAATTTATTTAAATTTAAAATATTTCTCTGTTTGTTAAATATATTTGGATCTTTATTCGATGCATAAGTAATTTCAGAATTTTAATTAAAGTTATGACTTTCAGTTTGGCAGCACATTTTTATATAACTGAAATACATCACTGAATATGCAAAGCTTTTTCTATCTGCAAGATTCTTTTTAATATGGTTCTGTTTGTAGCACCACTTTTTTCCCTTCAAATCTTCACCGAAATATTTTTGCAGGCAAAATAACTGAGAATTTTTCATAAACGTTAAGCGCTGAGCCATTAACTAACTTCGCTTTTTGATGTCGTCGACAAAATGCAGGACATCCTTTTTTTCTCTTTCTATTTCAAATATCATTCGGTCTTTTTGTTGCACGATGTGTAGAAAAGAATGCTTAAAAAGAGAAAAAAAACATGTTGTAATGACTGATGGAACACAAAATGACAATTTTGTGATGTTTCATTTTGCTTTGCGAAAAAGAAATATCAGCAGAAAAAAAAGCGATATTTTTTTCTTGTTTTGTTTTAGCATTTTAGAGTGTGTCGTTATGAATTATTTTCGAAAATTTTACTTTTTATTCGCAAAGAAGAGCATTTTTATTCGGAAAAATTTTAGTTACTTTTTCCATTTGCTGCCTTGACTATCTGTTTGCATCTAAAACTTTCCCTTTTTATTCTTGTTACAACAACCGTTTTGGTAACTTCAAAACACAGTTGTTTTATAAAAATCGTTAACGTTTTATAAAAATTAGTTCACAATATTTCGACAGATACCATCATTTTTTTAAACTGAAAAATACCCTGGGAGTAATTATCATACATCAATTTAGACGGGCTTTCTTTCATTTCCAGTCACTTTTAAAACTGAATATACTCACTTATGCAAACAACCAGAAAACACAGTTGTATCTAATAAGCGAATAGAAAATATTTTGATAATGTTTCTGCATTAATTGTTTTAAATAGTTAGCGGGATATTTTGTTTTGTATGCCACTTAAATTCCAAGATATTTCCAAGTGGCTGAACTAGTTGTAAATGGTTTAATTTTTGAAATTTATAACCACAGAGTTACATCCAATACACGAAAAGTTAGATAGTATTAAGAAGAATTGCTCATGTTTTAATTACAAGAATTCTATAATAATTTCTTTTGTTATTAAAGTAACATAAAGGGCAGCATCCCAAGCAGGATAATAGTTAGTGACTCGGACTGTGTACCCAACAGACTGGGTTTGAATCTCTGAGAAGGCACGGATGTTTATAAATGCAGAGTGTCTGTGCGGGATGGTGGCAGTAAAAATATGCGGCCAGCTGAAAATCCTTTCGAGAAGTTGGTGGTAGGGGAAGAGTAGTGGAAGATTCCTGGGCTTTTCAATTGGATGCGGAACTGAGTAAAGTCGTTTTCTCACGTGTATTTTGGTCAAGGCTCTTGCCAACAGCAAACGCGATCCCCTTGCCAAGATAAATGTCGTGGGCTTGTCCTGACAAAACATGATGGACCTGCAAGACAGACATGTCTGACAAGACATGCTAATCTCTCTTGTCCGACATGCAAACATAACAACCAGCACCAGCATAGCAATCAGCATAACTGTTAAACATTCTGCACTTACGCAATAAATCTTTTATTCGCGCCTTATTTACATATCATTGAAATGGTACAGCTAAAAATACAAGATTAGTATGCGCGCTTCTAAAAATGTTATCGTTCAGCTCGGCTTCCATCATAATACTCTTTCGTTGCCATTCGGGGAAAAATAAAATATTTAAAAAAATCAATGTGTTGCGCTTACATTCAGGCATCCTGACTTAGTTACGATCCAGGAACATTAAGAGCTTATACATAAAAAAAAGAAATATATAATATTAAAATTTAGAGTTCGAAAGCCTTTAACTGTCATATAGACTCACCGTCCTTTTCTGTTCTTTTCCCGTGGCCTAGTTTTAGTAATATGCGACGTCTGGTTATCATTATAAGCAACACTAATGTCATCACCATCATCATCGTTCTCCTCTGATCCAGCTTGACACTACCATGTTTTCTATTGGCTCACATGAGCTGTCGGACTAAAGAACGACTTTCACCTCTTGTAATTGAGTCACTGTATAGGTATCGCTTCGTAAAACGTCTGTAACTACCAAAGATCCTCGATACTTTGGTTGTGTTTTGGTTGATTCTCCAGTTGATTTAGGTACTCTTCTCATAACTACTATTTCTCCTCGTTCGAATATTAAAAAATTGCTTTTCTTCTTGTCATAATTTGCTTTACGTTTCATCTGCATACCTTCAATTCTCTTTCTAGCTTCATTCTGTAAGATTACTGCATCTTCCCATTCATTTGCGTCTTCGTCTGTAATCAACTTCATTAATCCATTGTTGAATTTTGGTGAATAACCGTGAAGCATTTCGAAAGGAGTTTTATTTGTAGTCTTATTTATCATATTGTTTAAATTCCTTTCGCATTCCTCCTTAATCTTTTTATCCCAGTTCCTATGATTCGGATTTTCCATATTCGTTTTAATTGTAGCCAAAATTGTTCAGTTTGCTCTTTCCACCATTCCATTACCACTTGGATGTTGAGTTGAATTGAGCCTATGACTGATTCCATTATTTTCGCAGTACTCTTGAAATTCCTTCGCTGTGAAACATGTTCCTATATCGCTGATAATTTTTATGGCAACCGAAAATCATCTACAAAACTCTTCAATGCGACTAACACATAGTTAGTTGCAATAATTTTCATAGGCTATAAACAGGCAAATTTGTAAAATTATCAATTATTACAAATAATTCTGTATTGCCTCTTAAATGTTTTACGAATGGTCCTAAATGATTTACATGTATGATTGCAAAAGGTCTTCTACCAGGTCTAATTGCATGCAGTACTCGTTGTTTCTTACTACTAGGCATTCCAAACACATCGAAATGTGACGCATAACATATAGATTCATTCCTTTAAACCAGTATGACTCCTTGATTTTGGCAACAGTTCTATCTGCTGAAAAATATCCCAAAAGATTGTGAAATTTTACTACAATGCCTTTTCTCATCGACTTATGTATGACGTATAACAATTTCTCCTTTTCCCGATTACGAAACAATCGTTTATTCTTCAAGACGTAATTTTCAGTTACATACTTCTCTGCATTCGTTCTATCATTTATCGTTTTCTTTAAAATCTCTATTAATTTGCGTAATTCTAGATCTGAATGCTGAATCATAAGAATTTGTTCATCTATCGTTAACGTTAAATACACTTCCAAGTTGTTCTCAATTGCAGAGACTAAGGTTTCTTCTGGCTAATCAACTGGCGATCGGCTTAATGCATCTACGTGACTCTTTTTTTACCTTGTCTGCGCTTTATTTCAAGATTGTATTCCTGGATCAGATTACTCCACAGTGCTACTTGAGGATTTGAAGTTTTCTTCGTGTTTAAATAAACTAAAGTTTGGCAGTCTGTAATGATCGTAAATCGAATTCCAATCAAGAATTGTAGAAGTTGTGTTAAAGTCCAAACTATAGCCATTAATTCTAATTTGCTTGAATGATAATTCTTTTCTGTTTTTGTTGTTCCTTTACTTACACAATAAACTAAATGCCTGCCGAGTCGTAGAATCGAAATATGGAAAAAAATGGTGTGTTATTTTAGAAAAAGTCCGATTTTCCGTCAAAATACCTATATTAGAACAAAGCTATATATATCCTAAGTCGCGCTTTTGAGACATGGAAAACACAGTTTGAATTTCGTCAACTGGCCGAGTAGAACGGGAGATATAGAACTGTCCCATTTTTTTCTGGCGCAGTGTACCTTTCTACTTTCGTTTTTGGCGAGCTTCCAAATTTTGGCTTAACGTACATTCAGGCAATACGTTATCAAATCTTTAGAAATAATCCTTGTCAATTCCACTTCTGAGATGTTAGGTACTTTCTTTAAAACTATTAAACATTCTGCACTTACGCAATAAATCTTTTATTCGCGCCTTATTTACATATCATTGAAATGGTACAACTAAAAATACAACATTACTATGCGCGCTTCTAAAAATGTTATCGTTCAGCTCGGCTTCCATCGTAATACTCTCTCGTTGCCACTCGGGGTAAAGTAAAATATTTAAAAAAATTAACGCGTTGCGTTTACAAGTACCAAAACAAATCTTTTGTTTTCTTTCATAGTGGTAACAACCCGGGTTTCGAGATCTTGCAGACTTACAAGGAAAGATTGAGAAAATACAATAAATTTTCACTTACTTTTTAAAGGAATGCTTCGCGTTGTGTTAAAATTCAGTGATCTAGAAGAAGGATTTTTAAACTCAAATCATTGTGTCCACATGTTTACTTAAACGGGAGAGCCTTTCATTAAATTTGATGTACTGCTTAAACATGTTGATAATGTTCTAAATCTCAGTTATTTTCGCTTTCAGTTGGATTGGTAATACAACCTTTGCTCAAATACAATCGAACGATCTGGCAACAGGGGAATTTTCGTCGTTTTCCCCATATGTAACGTGAATACGTGCGGGTATTTCTAAAAAGCCCCTTGACGAAGGTATTTCTACCTTTAAATAAATAACCTTCCCTTCCTGTGCTGTAATCTAAATAATCCATTGCAGGCTTTTTTAACACTGATGTACACTCTGCACACACACACAAAAAAAAAAAAAAAAAAAATTATGAAGGTAAAAAAAAAAAAAAAAAAAAAATTAGGAAAGTTCTGTATCACCCGTTCTACTCGTCCGATTCATTGAATTTAACTTGCTTTTTTCATGTCTCGAAAGCGCGACTTTAGTATATATAAATCTGATATATATCTTGTGTCCTAACATAGATATTCTGGTACAAAATCAGACTTTTCTGAAACGACACATTGATTTGTTTACTTATTTAGATTATACAGCTCAAATTATGCCAAAGTGCCAAGTGCTGTAAAAATCACGCTAGCAATTTTTATAAAATTTAGCTTCTCAATGTTAATTGAATTTGGTACATATAATTAAACTTAATATTACTTGATTCCTTCTTTCACAATTCTAAATTTAAGTTCAATCCAAAAATATTTGCAGATATTTTCTAATTTCGTTTTTAAATTTGTATTTTTTATTAATTTTTATAAACGCTACGAAAATATTTTTGAATTATACCCTATAAAGTTTCTAGCACCTTAAAGTATATGTATTTTTAGGCATGTCTACAAAACAAAATTTTTTATTCAAAATTTCCAAAGATAAACTGGAATTCATATATGGGCGGGTTTTGAAATTTAGCGTATTTGTTAGAAGTGATAATAATGCCGAATGGCCGTTGTTAAAATTATTGGAAAAAATGAACAATGCACCTTTTTTTCTCTTCGTGCACAATGCAAAAAGGGAAAGGAAAATAGGTTACCATAAATTAAGAATTTTGCCAAGTGAATTATTCTTGGCGCTGACTGAAAAATAAGTGTGGCAAGGTAAATTTTTAAATTTCTTGGTAAGTTTTTCACCAAATTTTACAACAATTAATTTCCTGGCCTGATTTAGAGGGCAAAAATACATATGTCATTTCAGAAAACGTCCGACTTTGTGTCAAAATACCTATGTTGAAACAGTGTTATATAAATGTAATATATATCTTAAGTCGTTCTTTCGAGACATAAGAAATATGATTTTTTTTAATGCAGAGTGTACGTCAAATTAATATCGAGCGTCAAGCAACAAGTCCCAGTAAGATTCCAGTTTGTTATAAACGTATTTACACGTCATGCTATAAATCTGTGAAAGACCATGCGCTCGTGTTAAAGAGAACTTACAGATAAAATAACTTAACGGGAGCTATTTAATAATTAAATAGTTTGACACATAGCACATTCAGAATCAGATATTTCTCTCATCATCTAATGTCGAATTATAACTGCTCATGGTACCATTTTCCGTTTTCTGTTCTATACATATAGCAATCACAAACAGTTACATATAGGATCGCTGTAATATGTTCGAGCTGTTGTAAAATAATTTCCACATGCCCTGTCGGAGTGTATCTATAGAATTGAAATTCACATTATTCATGTCACAACATCATAGCCAATGAAACTGCCTGTATCAGAGCCAACGGAACTGAATCCGCTGGAGGAGCGCAAGTGTTAATTATCAACATTCACTAATAATCATCTTAATCATCTACCTATCTATTGTGCACTCGTGCTCTATAATATTGACATACTGCTGTATCTAGTGTACGTTTCAAGCATATTTGACGTATTTCTTTACTTAAAAATGAATTAGAGACAAAAGGATTTTGGTAATTACTAATTAGTTATTCTTGTCAAAATGCTATATAGATTACCTTAATTAACACGAAATGAGACATTGCAAATGGGAAAATTAATGTACTTTGATGTTAAAACACTACTGGGTACTAAAGCAGCTAGTAGTGAAGAGCCTGGTTTGGTAAACAAAAATAGAATTCTTTATTTAATGAATTCATTCCTTAGCTGAATTTCCGCAGCTTATAATTTGATGTAATATCCATATTTATATTTCTTCTGTGTAAGAAGGCGGAATTTTGCTGCGATTGACGGCTGTGTTTGATATATAAATTACATTTCTTTAAATATCGTATGTTCCAGCATATAACGCGCACCCTTCACTTTACAAGGAAACCTGAAAGATACATGTGTCAGACATTCATCTGAAGATTTTTCTAAGCTTTCAAGTAATGTTATACTGAGTTAACAAAGCAATAAGGGGAACAATATGTGTGTAGGGTTTTTTAAATGCTTCACAGAGTAAATAATTCTGCAAAGGAGGCCATTGTATTCAATGCAGTTGTGGAGAAGAATGTTATTCTAGGATTTCAAGAAAAGGGGGCTACTATAATTCGCCGAATTTGCAGTGAGATTATGCTTTCTCCTTCTCTAGTAATTTAAAAACGTGATTTTGAAGTGAACATCGAAGGCTAGGAAGGAAAAAAGAGGCTAAATGCTTCATTCCAGTGTAGTGTGCGCGTGAATAATAAAAGCATGGAACGAAATTAAACCCGACATAATACAAAAGTCATTTAAATGCAGTATATTTAACGATCTGGATAGAAAGGAATCTAATTATTTATTTACGCATCAGAGTAACAGTGATGAAAGTGAAACATTCGATAATATGGCTGAAGATTATAACGTCGAACGTTTAATGTGATCAGACAATGAAAATTTTTAGGTTCATAAGGAATGTCATTTCTTTTAAAGTAACTTGCATTTAGGTCAATGGCGAAATATAATTTTTTGCATTCTAGTCCTTTCCTTATTTTTAAATCTATCATTTTTATATCCGACGTATAACACGCACTCGTAATTTTCGATCTCATGTTTTGTATTAAACGCGTGCGGTATAATAAGTAATGATGTGATTCTTTCAATTGGTAAAGATTATTAGCCCAGAAGAGCTATTAGTCTCAAAACGGGATTTTGTGTTGAATCACTATAAAAGTCTGAATCACTTTTCAAATTGTTGCCACCAAATATTATCGCCCTGTATTATATTTGAAGAAATTAAATAATGAAGAATTTGCATGAATGTATGCATGTTTTTTGCACTGTGAAGAACAACGGGTACCTAGAGCATCAAATTTTGAATAACGTAGTCCTCCACCCTAATATGGACACTCGGAAGCCCGAATTTCGAATTTGTTTTATTGTGTATTTCATATTTTGTAAATCTTTAAAGAATTTTTTTATTAACAAATTCAATGATTCAAAAGCGAACAATGACAACACCGTACGGGAAAAAACATTTTAATCTCTAGCGCGGGAGACTATCCGTGCCAAAATTCTAAAGATATGATGTTTCTAACTATTTTTAGATGAAAGGAACATTAGCCCAAATGCCTTTGAAACGGGTATGTGTATGTAACGAAAAAAGACGCCCCTTTGGGAGAAATATAAAATTTGAAAGCATTCAGATTTTTTTTAATATGTTGTAAGGTTTATCCTGATTTTATAACAGTTATTTTAAATTTATGTACCTGTCCTATCTCTTCTGGCTTCAGTTTACAATTTCTTAGCAGAATGTATTTTCAGAAACGCGGTTAACGCAAATGAGAAAGAGTAGAATTTAAGTCGATGCTTCACTGACTTCGTTAGAGAGAGCCCGAGTTCCTGACTAGCGCGCGTTTGCCTTTGGCTACGTCTCTCTCTACGCTGTTGCTACGCTCGGCCGTACTTTAGGCCCTTGATTGGCTTCGACGACTTAAATTGAGATTTAAGGGCCAACTACTTAGAATCTTGATAGCTTCGGCTATATCTTTGAGTTAAGCATTAGTTAAGTTTAAATTCTTATTAATTTAAGTTCAAGCCCAACTGGAGGCTTTGCTGTAAGCTGCGAGACAGGAGCTGACTGTGTTGATATTTATTTTGAGAAATAAAGGGTAGTTAGCCCTTCTTGAGCCTTACGTTCTCTGTTCCGACTGTGGAGTTTTACTTATTTAATTCAGGTTTCAGTCCTTGAACACCGAAGCAATAATAAGCAAATAATCGCTTAAGTGTGTTAACAGAGACGTAAGACTTAAGAGGGTTTAACTACGCTTTATTTCTTAGAATAAATATGATACGATCAACTCCTAACTCGGAGTGTACAGCAAAGCCTCCACTTGGGCTTGAACTTAAATTAATAGGAACTTAAGTAAGCTTAAGTAAAGCTAACTGAAAGATATAGCCGAAGTTATCAAGATTCTAAGTAGTTGGCCCTTAAATCTTAATTAAGTCGGCGAAGCCAAACACGGGCCTAAAGTATGGCCGAGCGTATCAACATTTTAGAGAGGCGTAGCCAAAAGGCAAACGCGCGCTAGTCAGAAACTCAGACTCTCTCTCGAAGTCGGTGAAACATCGACTTAAATACTACTCTTTACTCATTTACATTAACCGCGTTTCTGAAATTACATTCTGGTAGGAAATTGTAAGGTGAAAATAACTGTTAATAAAATTAGGATAAACCTTAAAACACACTCAAGTGATTATTCG
The DNA here is from genome assembly GCA_000611955.2 of Stegodyphus mimosarum. Taxonomy (NCBI): domain Eukaryota; kingdom Metazoa; phylum Arthropoda; class Arachnida; order Araneae; family Eresidae; genus Stegodyphus; species Stegodyphus mimosarum. Next base: position 303,232 of record KK117569.1, on the reverse strand, counting down.
CTTATCAATTCTCACATTGAACTTAAGAAATAAAAGGGTGGAACCCCACAATATATTTTGCTTACAACTGTCTGTTTTATTTTAAATTTGTTTCCCAATCTTTATTCTTTCCTAAGCTGCAAATTTTTAGGGAACTCTAGTTTGTGCAAAGAAAATGACTCATGCAAACAAATTTCCAACTTTATGCACTTGATGTACTGTGACTCAGACAACCAAACTTCCAACCTGGTGTATTCTATGTACTGAGAATAATCGTGAGCTTCAATTATTAGAATGAGCTTTTGAACAGATTTTTGAACAATCAGATTGCTGCTGAGACTTTAAATGTGGTTACTTTTATGATCAGGTAGATTAATTATATCTACTTGCAGGAAAGAGTTTTTTATATGTTTATTTTTAACTGATGAATTAAAAAAAGTTTACGTATTACACATTATGCGTAGTTAAGTAGAGTAATTTTATAAGGTATTTCTCCCGCCTTCTTCGCATGCCTTCGTGGTGTAGTGGTCTGCACGCTCGACGCGTAACCGAGAGGTCCGTGGTTCGATTCCCGGCGAAGGCGTTGCTCATTTTTCACCTCTTCTGCATCGAAAAAAATACCTAATGTCTCTACACTGGCGCCCGAACTGAAAAAAAGGTGGTGGATGATGATTCTCCACCACCGCGATTTGGCGAATGGGTCCCCCAAAACCCCAGTCGCCCTTTAAAAGGGGGAGTATATAAGGTATTTCTCCCGCTTTCTTCGCATGCCGTCGTGGTGTAGTGGTCTGTATGCTCGACACGTAACCGAGAGGTCCGTGGTTCGATTCCCGGCGAAGGCGTTGCTCATTTTTCACCTCTTCTGCATCGAAAAAAAATACCTAATGTCTCTACAATTTTGTGGTTGAAAATATTTCCTAAATAATGTGACGTCACATCTGATGGGAATTTTACATTATTCTGATAGTCTTTTATGGTAATTTTTTGATCGTTTTGCAATAAGCGAAGTTAATCGTTTCCAGACAATGCCCGATTTACCAGAATTTGACTGTACTTAATATGGGTAATATTAAATGTGTCCATTATTGTGTGGGTCCATTATTTATGGGTAACATTAAATATGTCCATTATGTCCATTATGTGTTATTATGTCCAAATGTGTGGAGTCAATATTAAATTCCTTTACATAAATTTTGTTTGTTAATTACCATCGAATTATTTTAAGTAAAATTAATTCCAAATTACTTTGTTTCTTTTAGTAATAATATTGTACAAAAGCATTTCAATTTTAATACGGTTCGCGACTTATTTAATGTGCTTGAAACTCTGAGATTTCTCGCCGTGATTAACATTCTTTACAACAGTAATCAAATCTCTGAAACTATGCCTTGCATTCCTGAAAGAAAATTGAATCATAACTGCTTAAATCACAGTTTCGGAGGAATTTCCTCATATCATCCAAAGCGGCAAAACACAAGGAACTCTCCGATTAAATCAGAAAAGAGGAGATACATTTTTCTTCCACTTTCCTCACTCTTATTTGATGGACAGTTGCAAATTAATGCTCCCGACGTCATAGAGTATTGATTATGGTAATGGCGAAGAACCCTGTTCCGAAAATTACAGCCAATTACACATGTCGTAACAATTTGGAACTCGACTAATGGCGGTATTTGCTTTATTATTATTAAGAGAATTATTTTAATACATCCTAGTGCTAACACAGCACGATAGGCAAAGCTCACCCGCCATTAGCTCAAGTGAATAATATTGCAATGCAAATACCCTAATGATTTTTTTTCTCCGATCCGTTATAAAATGTTCTCGCTAATTTAAAACGCAAATAGCGAATCCTCGTGTTTTACGAATTAACAAAAATGAAGGAAAAAATGTCAGTTAGCTTATAAAAATTCGAGAGGATAGCGAAGAGTTATAAATATTATTTACGAAACTATTCTCGTAAATTTAACTAGTTTCTCTTAATAATCTTTCACTCATTAAGCGCTGTGGTGATGAGTTTTCATCCTAGATGATTAGTAATTTTCATTTTGTGTATTAAGCGGTGACTGGTGTAATTGCATCAAATCATCAGCTTAATTGAATGAGCTATATTATGGTCGTTTTTATCAGTATTAAATGACTGCCTTACGTCCGAAAAAATGCATGATAAAGCTAATTAATACACATTATGCTAAATAAGCTTATTAATAATCAAAGCATTGTTCGTCTAACGAAGTATTTCGTTTTCTGAAATCTTTATTATAATTTCATTTCTTAAGTTAAACCTGTATGTATCAACGTTTAAATTAATTAACTTTTTCAAAATTACTTTTTTTTCTTGCGTGTGCTGATATAGCCTATGCGTAAAATGGTTTAGTGGATGGTAGAACTACGATAAGTTCCAAATTAGAACATTAATTTCATATATAAGAGTAACGTACAGGCGTTTGGCAGAATATTTCAATACACTGATTTTTCCTTTAGTAAATCACTTAGATTGCCTTAACGTTCATGCGCAAAAAAATGGGACAGTTGTGTATCTCTCGTTCTACTAGGCCGATTGATGAAATTCAAATTGTGTTTTCCATGTCTGGAAAGCGCGACTTAGGATATTTATTAGATTTATATATAGCTTTGTTCTAATATAGGTATTTTGACACAAACTCGGACTTTTTCCGAAATAACATACCAATGTTTTTCCATATTTCGATTCTACTACTCAAATTATGCCTAAATATTAAATTTTGTAAAATTTGGTGCGAAATTTAAGGAGAAATTCATAAATTTAACTTGAAGAATTTTTATCAGTTTGAGCCAAGAGTAAGTTACTGGTGAACTTCTGAATATGTGGCAGCCTATTTTCCTTTCCTTCGGAAAAAACGTCACATCGTTCCTGCCTTTTTACATGGATGAGAGGAAAAAAGTCCCCATCATTCTACTTTCAAATACACTGCTCAAATAAATTAAAGAGAATTTGCATATTTTATTGCATTGCATGAAAGGAGCTGAACTGAAGGAGAAACCAAACGTGCACCGCTTCTAGATAAAAATGCAAGTCTTGTACGATAAATATGTAAGCGTACACATGTGTGTAGGCGGAGCCAGCGGAAAAGCAGGCTTTATAAGCGCGTGGAGGGTAAGACGAATTGCGTTCGATAGCACACCTCGGAGAATTTCTTAGTGTTATCTTGCAGCAATCGGTTAAATTCACATCGGAACAGAAAAAATGAGTAACCGCCAACGTTTAGATGGTGGAATGAGGTGGCAAATTTTGGGGAGGCTAGAGGAAGGCTAATCGCAAGTTGAGACATGCAGAGAGTTTAATTTAACGCCCAACGTCGTGTGTAACCTATGGAAACAGTTCCAGGATACTGGATCCATCGAGAGAAAGCCTGGCCAAGGTCGTCCAGTAGCTACGACGGCCAGAGAAGATCGCTATTTGTCCATTTTAGCGAGGCGTAACAGAGGGTCTACAGCTTCTCAGCTCTCTCGGGACCTGTATGCAGCCACAGGAACCCGTGTAACAAGGGTGACTGTTTCCAAAAGACTGAATGAGAGAGGGTTGTTTGTCAAAAGATCGGCTGTTTGCGTCCAGCAATGGGCGACCGTTCTGTTCACCAACGAATCCCGTTTCATCCTAAACACTGATTCTTGCCGTACTTTCATATGGAGAGAACCAGAAACCCGCTACCTACCCTTCAATGTCAGCGAAATCAACAGTTATGGTGGTGGCTGTGTAATGGTCTGGGCAGGCGGGTAGTTTGGGTGGCTGCACACCTCTCCACGTCTCTGACAGAGGATCTGTGACTGGTGTGAGGTACAGGTCTTAGGGCTCTATCTTTGCCTTCTCCGGGGTGCACTGGGTCCCGAGTTCATCTTACAGGACGATAACGCGAGGCCACATAGATCTCTTCTGGCCAACGAATTTCTCGAGAATGAGAATATTCGCCGGATGGATTTCCCAGCCAGGTCTCCAGATCTCAACACTATACAGCATGTCTCGGACGCTCTGTGGAGGGCAAATGCAACTCGCAGACCCCCTCCGAGAACCACCAGGAACTGAAAACAGCGTTGCTGAATGAGTGGGACCAATTGCCACACGCGCCGATAAACTGCCTTTTTTCCAGTATGACATCACGTTGCGAGGCCTGTATGGCTATAAGAGCGGACCATACCCCCTATTAACCCATTTCTTTTATGTCTTCTGAAACCGCTGTTTCAGACCTTCGGACTCTCATGAGTGTTACACACGTGTATGTGTATTATAACTTTTGAATGTTTATTTTGTTTGTATTATATCAACCTATGTTCACACCAAATTTTATTAAAATCTGTGAAGTAGTTCTGGAGATCGTAGATCAAATATGAAAATTCTATTTATTATGAAAATTCTATCTAAAAATTATTTTGCGATATTGCTCTTGAACTGAATTTTATGGTTTAAGTGCGAAGAACATGATATTAAATAAATAAAGGTAACCCACAAAACATTAAAAAATTATAAAGTATTTCTCCCGCCTTCTTCGCATGCCTTCGTGGTGTAGTGGTCTGCATGCTCGACGCGTAACCGAGAAGTCCGTGGTTCGATTCTCGGTGAAGGCGTTGCTTATTTTTCACCTCTCCTGCTTCGTAATAACCTAATGTCTCTAGAAAATCTTCCCTTTGGGCGTAATATAAAATATGAAAACTTTCAGTTTTTTTATTTCTTAAATTAAATTTAAAAAATTGCCATAACTGTGCGTGTAGAATTCTTTGAAATATTAGCAGTTTACGTTTTCGTGGGGCCAGTTGCAAAGTTAATAACGAGTACAGTTTGAACGAAAACGAAAATATTTTCAGCAATTCTTCTTTTACACTTATACCTAAATATGACTCAAATCTATAAATAATAGGTGCTAGAAAATAATCAATGCAGTAAATTTAATTTTAATTTTTTCTGGAAATTTAACAGGTAATGTTCAGGCCTTCTAGTATTGAACTTATTAAAACATAACGAACATTGTAGTAATTGCGCTTTTTGCTGTTCGGAGCATATAAAGAGCTAAATTTCATATTTACTATATACTTGCAGCCCCAATGCTAAAATTATTTAAAAGAAATATTTTTAAGAGCTTCGTAATAGGGAACATGTACGATTAAAATACAGGGTGTTTATAAAGTCCCGGACACATTTTGATGTTTAATAACTCATAAAATAATAAAGATAGATTAAAATTAATAAATAAATGGTTAGATAGATTCAAAAAGTTTCATGACCCTTGTCAATGAAGTTCCACGCGTGCCCTCTTCGTCGCACGGAGAATATCAAGTCGATATTCAATTTCACGCCAGGTACCGGCAAGCCCGTCGGCATCCACAGAGGCTACTGCGGTTGTCATTCTGGCTTTTAGGTCATCCATGTTCGACACTCTCCTCCTGTAGACGTTGTCCTTTACAAATCCCCAAAGGAAAAAGTCCAGTGGCGTTGTATCAGGTGATCTGGGTGGCCAAGGAATTGGACCTCCTCGCCCAATCTATCTTCCTGTAAAATGGTCATTCAAAGAACTATGAACGATGGTACCCCAATGAGGTGGTGCACGATCTTGTTGCAAAAAGACATGTGGCTGAAGCTCTTCTAGTTGTGGAAATACGAAGTTTTCCAACATGTCTAAGTATACGACTGATGAAACCGTCTTTTCTGTAAAAAAGAAAGGCTCAATGACTCGGTCGTGCATTAGTCCACACCACACATTTACCTTTGGGGAATCCCTTTGTGCCTCACGGTATTCATGGGGGTTTTCAGATCCCCATATGCGCACATTATGGCGATGCAATTAATAAGCAGACGATATTTAGAAAAACACAGATATTTACACTGGAAAATGAAATTATCTGAAATGAATCACACGCGCAGACGATATTTACAAAAGTAAAGATATTCAAACCTGAAAAGGAAAATATAAGTTATTCCATCAATAAGTGCCATAAGTTTGTTTATATCTTCATTATTTTATGAGTTATTAAACATTAAAATGTTTCCGGGACTTTATAAACACCCTGTATTTGAGAAACGAAATTCTGCAGCCTCATTTTCGAACACTGTATATTTGCATTTCACTGTCAAAGTAGAAAAAAATACGATTAATATAATATTCCTTATTATTTATTGAATGAAATTAAAAAATTGACATAATACTGCGTGCATATTTGCATAATGTAAAACAGCAGTGTAATTCCACTCACAATAACATTCTTTTTTGGACACTTAAATGAATATAAATATACGTTAGAGCATGTGACGATAAAAAACTGTTTTAGGTAGTTATTTGGCTTATTTTGCTGAAGATTTTAACAACCAGTGAAAGGCAAAGAACGTCATGTTAAAAATTTACGAGATAGCGGCTAAAGTATTGCAAACTTGCTGTTCTTAAATGTGATACGTATATCAAACTTATTATTATTTTTATTTTAAAGTGTGGAACGCTATCGCGAATAAAAGAATAAAGTCATTTTAAGTGAAAGGAAAAGAAATCTCGCTCATAATCGACAGAAAAATGGCAATACAGAACAACAACAACAACTAAAAAAAGGGCCTGATCTCTGCGAAAATTACAGTATCCTCAAAGTGGGTTTTGCAACTTTAATTACGCACCTTTAAAAGTACCCAACACTTGCAAATAATGAGCATACCTTGCGACGTCATCCGTTTTCGTCTTCGTTTTTTCCCCCTACTCGAATTGCGAATAAAGTGAATAAGCACATAAACACGTAAATAAAATACCACATCTTGGACACTAAACGAGCTCAAATTTCGGTAAATAATTTAATTTAGCGACTAGTTATGCAGCAACAGCGGAAAGGTGAACTCTTTCTCCACCTTTAACTTCTCCGTTCTTGACTTAAAAAAATCGTAAATATATGTATAAAACTCATTTACTCATTCTGGAGAAATTTTAGAAGAAAATTTTTAAGTGCGGCAATTTAAGGAGCTCCTCTGGGAAGAAACAGAACAATTAGCGAAAAGCGCGGAGTATGCAGAAATGAGGTAACTTTTGTCCGAAACTATGTTGGTGTTCGGATTAAGAAGCACTGGCAAAGAACAATTTTGACGCAGATATTTTGAAGAGTTCTTTCGTTAGAAAGAATGACTGGTATTTAGCTGTTTACATTCGTATCATGTTTCTCTGGGTCTAGCGTTAACGCGACGGAGATTTTTGAAAACGCTTCATAAAGTGCAAACAATTTCGAATGATTAACACTTTTATATGAAGGTTTACGCTCGTAATTCCTTTGCTCCGAGGAAAAATGAAATCTCATTACAAACCACTCATAGTTTTTAGCCTTAGGTGAAGTATTTCATTGCATATTGTCTTCTACAAATGTTCTCTGTGCATGCGAAAAATGTATTTTTAAGCCTTTGTGATAATAGGAACTGGCATTTAATAAAATGGCGAGTTCAAGCCATTCTTGTAGTGCTACTTAACCAATGCTGCAAAGATCGTTGAAGCTAAATTAGTGAATTGACATTGGAATGAATGGTTATAATTAGAGCCGTGACTGGCTGTTAGTTAGAGGAATCAAATTAATCTGTATTATTAAAGTCTGTGTGCGTCTGTCTGTTTGCTTGTTACCCTCAGGAGAATTCTTGGGACATACTGGCGAGGATTTGTACTTAAGTAATCCGAACCTGGGACGTACTGGCGAAGATCTGTACTTAGGTAATCTGAACGCCGGGGTATAAGATCCGTCTTCACAGAACTAGAACCTCCGTTCATTTGGGGGGAGGGTTCAGGCTCGCACCGACCTTACTGGTACTGTCTTCTCTGCCCCTTGGCTCTAATGTCGCAACATGGTTAGATACTGTGGCCATCCTTGGAGGTTTGCTTGCATTCGCTCCCTCCGACGGGAACTAACAAGATACAGAGATACAGAACACCCTCTGAATTATTCGATGCTCTCGGAGTGGTGCCCGGGGCAAAGATTATTTCTTTATTTTTTTGTCTAAACATTTTAATCGTTCTCATACTTTTTATCAAGCCGTGGGGAGACCGCGGGGGCTGGGCCTTCTTGGATGGTCCACAGAGTTCAGACGTATCAAACAGAAAGTCTAGTTCTAGGGAAAATGTTTGTCTCTGCACTTCTGTCTGTTTGTTTGTTTGTTTGTGGCATTATCTACTCCGGAACGGCGGGGAGTTGAATCTCGAAAGAGGTACTCCCGGATTCTAAAAATTCGTGGGAAGCCATTTCGAACATTCTCATCTTCGTACGACTGTTATCTAACGGAGATATTAATTAAAACTCTAAAAACGCTAATTTTTGTCCTCATTTTTCCGAGTGGCAACAGACTCGCGAGCTAGAGATAAAATTCTGCTTTACTTCAAAAGTTAATTTTAAAAAAGCGTTTTCAAATAAGCAAAGACTTAAAAATTATTTACAATCTTATGCTATTGCAATAAGGATACAGGTGCATAAAAATATACGTTTTGAAGAAACGTATGGTGTAAATGTAATTAAATTGCAATTATGTCTACTGAAACGTATTGTATCTATGAATCTGAATATTATTAGTATATTTATGGAGAGTTGGATAATTTATTATTATTCTGCACAGAACTCGGAATAGAAGAGCATGATTAGATTTAACCCTGGTATGCCTTAATAATCTAAAACTGGGTAAAAGATAAATATTGACCTACCTATGTATAGCACCAAAAAAGAACGAGTAATATGTTCACTTGTGAAACACGTATTTATTCAAAGCGTTAATGCTGTAAAAAAATTTCATACTGGGAGAAAAGAAATATAGATAACACCAGCCATATAATGACGTTCGCGAGTTCGTCGTAGAAGAACAGAATTTCGGAGGAAATGAAATCTTGAAACATCGCAAAAGTCACTAATTAAATTTCGACGTCGTGCTTGCAAACTACTAGAGGACTTGATAGGATTGAAAAATGTTCAGTAATTTTTTAACAATATGCGCTGCTTGACCGATCTCGTGACTCGAAGCAAAAATGGCGTAATGAATTACTGGATGCAGTTCTGAATTCACAAATTCTCCATGATCCTAGCAGCCTATGCGACGAGGAAAAGTACCTTTCTCAATGAATATTAAACGCCTTTACATTTATGAAAATAAGTAATTATACGAAGAAGCATGAGGACTTGCTAATGAAAATTTTATCGCGAAATTGACGTTGGACAAAAAGACACCAAACATGTTTTGGAGCCTTCATTCGTGCGTGAGAGCATAAAATTAAAGAGAGAAGAGAGAAAAAGAATTAAAAACTGGTCTATTTATAGTCTTTTTAGCCAACATCACAGTCGAAACGTAATTCGGAGAGAAAATGCCATTTCTTGCCTTCGCAAATATATGCGCTTGTTTTAAAATTAAGTCTGCCAAAAGTCAATATTGCTCTATCTTATTAGAAAACATTATTCTTAACTTGGAAAGAAGCCATTTACGACATACCTAAGCAACATGCAGCAACATGCTGCTTCTTTTGGAAACATGTGGCTTCTCATGGAAACAGTTGTTAACTTTTGAAGATAATTGTGTCTTAAGCTATCACAATGAGAATTGCCCTTTCGATCTTGTACACCTGACATCTTTTTTCTTTATGGGACTACCTGTATTTAAGGTATATGACGATCATTTAATATCTCTGACACTTTTAAAAATTGTTATTTGGTAGTTTTTATAAATAACCCCTGATGAAATTTTGTTTCAGCTCCCAAGTGCATTTTAGCTTGTCTTCCACAATACCTTGTTTGTTGCGATATTCTGCTTTAATACTGAACATTTCAGTACTCTTTTAGAGATTATGAGTCCTTCGCAGTGATAAAATTCTTTACGGATCATTAAGAATTCGTAACCATTCTGTGTATGTTAATGGCCTTTACTGTCTCCCTCGTTTGCCATTTTCCTGCCCGAATGTGAATTTTTAGTTCGCATATATTAGATGAGATAGAAAGGACACAGTATTTAAAAGAAACGTTTTCTAGGGTAGAATCAGAGCTTGTTCCGCCTACTGAAGAACAATATTTACTAATTGATTCTCTTGAGAATAGTATTTTATGCTATTGCTTTGTTCTCGCCATTATTCTTGTCACACAGACTTTAGGTTAGAGTAAACTTGCGCATTCTCTGTCTGTTAAGCCGTTGGGCTGATTTACATTTACTTAGTTAAGTCGAATTCGTTACTTTTGATTTTAGCCATAAATGCTGGCTGAGCTGTAAGCACGAGTAGTGTCCTCTTTTAATTTTTATTTGAGTTAAATAAATAAAAGAGTCTTTTACTCTTTCTCACTGTATGTGGTACACTGAGACATAGTATACAAAGACATAGTACTTACTTTATAAGACATAGTACTTATTAGACATAGTACAATCACTTAGATTTTAGAATTTTGTCTATGATACCAAAGAACAGGAGACTCTACACTATATATTACATAGCAAGGTATAAGTTCCTGTCATTTCTAAATTGCACTGAAACCGAAATTTTTCGTAATCCCTGCTGAGATTTAAGTGAGAACGGTTGTTTTTGCGCAATTCCTGTAGCAATTTTTCATCATAGCCGAGTATTGTAAGCATTACATGATTTTTGCTTTAAACGCTTACATTCTAAATGTATCTGAATTACCGTCTTTTCTTTTCTACTAGTTAAAACTGTTCAGCCATTTTTTTTTTCTCTTCGTGTTTCTTTTAGGACATCGAATACACACCACAGTCCCGGTTTAATGGATCGAACATCTTTCTCAGAACAAAACTTTTACCATCGGAATCGAAATTTTGGAAGAATACATTCTATGAGCCTCTCCGACTCGATTATGCTAATGCACAACCCCTGTTCTTTTCTTTCTTTCCACTCTTAACTTCCAAAATATCCATAAGATCGTATATCCGGGATTAAAATGATAATGGTCGGAGAGTAATTTCTCAGGAGGACTTTAAATCTTCAGTTTGCTGAAGCAAAATGTTCCATCGAGGAGTTCTCAGAAAAGAGGATGGAAAAGAGAGACGTAGAACATGTTTTCATTTAAAAGAACGAACAGGTAATATTACTGGGCTAAGTTTATGTTTCAAATTGTTAGTTATATTTATTATGGGTATATAGTACCTAAACATATATTTTATCAATTTGCTCTCGAAATTATTTGAAATAGAATTTATGCATGGATGTCTCATGTACAATACAATTAACCCTCTGACCGGCCAAGGTTTTCGCTAAGAACGCACAAATTTCCCAAAACTGCTACCAGAAAAATTTATTTACTTGATTTAATGTGAAAAATTTCCTGGCATTTTATACCAGAATTTATATACTTTTAATATACTGCCTTAATTTCTTTGATATATTTTAATATGCACGTATATACACGTTCGTACAGATATCACAAAAATATTCTAGGCCGTATATATACGGCCTTGCCGGGTAGAGTGTTGAAATTCTAAAGCTGGGATATAATAGGTCTGAAACTCTGAAATTTAAAATTAACCAAATCATATACTAATGATCTAAATAAGATTAAAACTGCGAGACCAAGACTTCAATTCTAAATAGAATAGTTATAGGATAAAGAAATATATGATGCCTAACTCAGTTCATTTCTTCATGTTATTCTGAGTATTTAAATGGAATAGCATAAGATATGAAACATCATATCAGCATTATTTGATAACACAAAATATAAAACATCTTATCGTCATAGCTTGATAGCACAAAAAATTGTTACGAAATTTGTATTTAGGTAGATAATTTTAGTAGAATTATAATTAAAATTGTTGTATTTCCCCGTGCAATGCAGCGCGAGATATATTTTAAGAGAAAGCTACGCCGGGAAAGTAAAAATACAGGAGCGCGTTCAACATTCAGTAAATGTGTATCTCGGTTGTAAGGTTTATCCTATTTTTATTAACAGCTATTTTAAGTTATGCAGCTTTCCTATCTTTCTAGTTTCAGCTTACAATTTCTTACCAGAATGTAATTTCAGAAACACAGTGAATGCAAATGTGTAAGAGTACTATTTAAGTCGACGCTTCACCGACCTCGAGAGAGAGAGTCTGATTTCCTAACTAGCGCGCGTTTGCCTTTTGGCTAAGTTTCTCTTAGATATACTACGCTCGGCCATACTTTAGGCTCTTGCTTGGCTTCGTAGCTTTTATTAAGCTTAGTTAGTTTAATTTCATAATTATTTAAGTTCATGCCCAAGTGGAGGCTTTGTTGTACGCACCGAGTTAGGAACTGATTGTAATTATTTTGAGAAATAAAGGGTAATTAACCCTTCTTACGTCTTACGTATTTGTTCACAAACTAATCGCTTACTAGTATTTTATGGGGCTCAAGTTTTGAACACTGAATTAAATAAGTGAAACCCCACATAGTAATTTGTATTGAAATTGAATAAATGTAATTGACGACTATGTTAGTTGTAACCGTGTATCACTCCTCATATTCTGTAATTTCCAGAAGCAGAAAGTACTCGCGAATGGTTGAAAAGTATAAACGTCCAGAGAGAGCGTTTTACTTAATTGCTTAGTTACTGTTTTGGCGGGTTGTTTAGTTCCTCTTGAACTGATATATCTGAATTAGCTTTCTCTTTAGATACACTATAAAGTATTTCTTCCGCCTTCTTATCATGCCTTCGTAGTGAAGTGGTCAACATGCTCGGCGCGTATTCGAGAGGTCTGTGGTTCTAGTCCCGGAGAGGGCTACGCTCATTTTTCACTACTCCTGCTTCAAAAAAATACTAACGTCTCTATAACGCTTTGCACAGCGTTGTATTTTAACGTTTTTAGTAGACTGAAGTAAAACTACTGGTTATACTACGAATGTCTCCTTGGAAAATTCCAGCGTTCTGATATATTTCTTTTGATAAGAATAAACTTTATTAACCTATAATCGCACTTGTACCTTCAATCAATTACCAAACCGTACACACGCAACAATATGAAACATAGTATCAGCATTGCTTAATAACATAAAATATGGGACATTATATCATCATTCTTGATAACACAAAATATGAAAAATCATATCAGCATTGCTTGATAAAGAAAAATATGCATTATCCTATCAGCATTGTTTGACAATACAAAATATGAAGCATCCTATCAGCATTGCTTGATAACACAAAATATGAAACATATATCAGCACTGCTTGATAACAAAAATATTTTTCATTATGTTAAATATTTTCCGTTATCAGCATTGTTTGATAATACAAAATATGAAGCATCCTATCAGCATTGCTTGATAACACAAAATATGAAACATCATATCAACAGTGCTTGACAACACAAATTATGTAACATCATATCAGCATTGCTTGATAACACAAAATATGAAACATCATATCAGCATTGCTTGATAACACAAAATATGTAGCATGGTATCAGCATTGTTGGATAATACAATGTATGAAGCATTGTATCAGCATTGTTTGATAACACAAATTATGAAACATCGTATCAGTATATCCTATTTTCTTATTATTTCTATTTTCTTATCAGTATATCCTATTATGGCACTTATGTCTTCAATCTATTACCAACCCTCCCACAATGATATGAAACATGGTATCAGTACTGCTTGACAACGCAAAATATGAAATATCATATATCAGCACTGCTTGACAACACAAAATGTGTAACACCGTATCAGCACTGCTTGATAACAAAAATATGTAACATTGTATCAGCACTGTTTGATAATACAAAGTATGAAGCATCGTAATCAGCATTGCTGGATAACACAAACTATGCAACATCATATCAGCATTGCTGGATAAAAGAAAATATAAATCACCATATCAGCGCTGTTTGGTAACACAAAATACGAAATTTCATATATCAGGGCTGTTTGGTAACACAAAATACGAAATTTCATATATCAGTACTGTTGGATAACACAAAATACGAAATTTCATATATCAGCACTGTTGGATAACACAAAATACGAAATTTCATATTTCAGCACTGTTGGATAACACAAAATACGAAATTTCATATATCGGCACTGTTGGATAACGCAAAATACGAAATTTCATATATCAGCACTGTTGGATAACACAAAATATGAAATTTCATATATCAGCACTGTTGGATAACACAAAATACGAAATACCATATATCAGCACTGTTGATAACACGAAGTATGAAACATTATATCAACACTGTTTGATATATCAAAATATGTAGCGTCATATCAGCACGGTTTGATAATGCAAAATACAAGTATGGAACATTATGTCAACATCTCAAGTGTGAAGTATTCATGTGAAACGTTCTGAAATTTAATTTTCTTTATAAATTCCTGTATATGTCGTGATACTCAAATTTAATCCATGTTGCTACATTGTCATTTAATGTTCCATATGGTCTTGATTTAAATGCCAACGCAATACTCGGTCACTTGCACCTATTTGGTATTTAATGATATATCTAATTGATATAATATCTAATGCCTTAAATTTAGAATGTATCGAACTGATAACTGTCTTAAACATCTGCAATATTACTATAATTAATAACAAAAATTACTGTAATTAACAACTATAATTAATAACAAAGATTACAGTAATTAATAACTATTGTCATACATTATGCACACTGCACAAAAAAAAGGGGACAGTTCTAATTTCCCGTTCTACTGGGCCGGTTGACGAAATTCAACTTGCGTTTTCCATGTCTCGAAAGCGCTTCTTAGGATATGTATTAAGTTTATATATAGCATTGTTCTAATATAGCTATTTTAACACAAAATCGGACTTTTTCTGAAATGACATGCAAATGTTTTTCCATATCTCGATTCTACGACTCATATTATGCCGAACTGCGAAGTTTTGTAAAAATCGCACAAGTAGTTTTTTAAAAAAATTAACTCTCAAAATTTCAGCTTCTTCATTTTAATTGAATTTGAGATATATTTATTAATATCTCTTTTTTTATTTAACTTACTTGATTGCTTCTTCCAGAAATCGCAATTTAGGTTGAATCCAAACAATTCGCACATTTTTTATTATTTATTTTTAAAAGTTATATTTTTAAATATTTTTTATAAATTTTCGAAACATTTTTGATTATAAACTGCAAAATGTTTAACATCATCTTAAAGTAGATGTATTTCTTGGCACACCAGCAAAAAACTAGCTTTTTACTCAAAATTTTCTAAGATATACGTGAATTTACATGTTGGCTAGTTTTGAAAGTTGGCTTATTTATTATAAGCAATATAACAAAAATGTGATTTACGCACGTTGTTAAAATTATTTAAAAGTATGAAGGATGACATTTCCCCCGCGTGTTGGTTGCTATAAATTAAGAAATTCGTCAAAATATGAAACATCATATCGGTATCGTTTCATAATACAAAATATAAAGCATCCTAATCAACATTGCTGGATAACACAAACTATGTAACATAATATCAGCATTGCAATTATACTTGGCGCAAACTGAAAAAAATGCGCCAAGATAAATTAAAATTTTTTTTTATAAAATTCTTACCAGAAAATACAAAATTTAATATCTGGGTATAATTTGAGTCGTAGAATTGAAATATAGAAAAAAAATTGTATGTTATTTCAGAAAAAGTCCGATTTTGTGTCAAAATACCTATGTTAGAAAAATGCTATATATAAATCCGATATATATCCTAAGTCGCGCTTTCGAGACAAGGAAAACGCAATTTGAGTTTGCTAAGTGTACCTGGATATTCTGACTCGCGAGCTATTGAAATACAGCAATGATAAACTTAATACTGCCTTAAACCTTAAATACTGCATCATAAGCATAGTAAGTAAGTCGGTATACACGCTAGGTAAAGAATGACGCATAATTGTTCCATAGCATTTAGTATTACTATGAAAAGCGTTTGTAAGCCATCATTTACGGCCCGTAAGGCGCCATTATGGCTCATTACATAATTCATAATTTACATAAGTTTTACTAATGTCATTATTAGTTAGTCACTTAATTTAACTAATCTTATTAGGAACAACAACTTCTGTTCACTTAATAAATCTGATTTCGTAATTTTACTTTATTAATTCATGATTTTCATTATTTTTATTAGCCATTACGGCCCCATTACAGCTTATTACATAGTTCGCAATTTACATAAATCTTATGAACTTCATTATTATTCAGTCATTTGATTTAACTAATTCTCTTAGAAACAGCAACTTCTGTTTACTTAGTAAATCTGATTTCTGACATACTCTTTCAATAAATGTTCTTTCAAAACGAATACGATACAGTGTTAAAGTCAAATTTTGAAAATTAATATCGGAGAAACTTTGACCAGTTCTAAGTTCAATGCAACAGAACTTGAGAGGCGTAATCTTCGATGTTTTTTTCATCTCTTCTTTGCTGAGAAGAAATTAAATTTATGATTTTTACGTTAGTGTACATATTTATTTTAAATTTATTTCCACTTCTGGCTAAATATCTGATGCATGTTCATGAACAGCTAGGTCATTTAAATTTATATTGGCTCAAGAATGATCGGTAAACTTATTTTTAACTTTCAACTGTTTTTCTTTTCCTTTTATATGTACTCATGAAACTTCAAGTTATGATAAAATTTCTTTCTGGAACTAATGGAATATGGCGGCATTTGGTATAACATTATGATAACTCATAGTTGGATTATTTTCATAAAAATGGCAAAGGTTTGTTTATGTATGCATTATTTTTTTCAATAACTCATACAGTTTTATTATCATACATCTACATAATCATACATACACAACCTCACACTTCATACATCTTACTATCATGCATAAGTGCACAAACATAATTTTATGGCTATTAACGTTTTACTTTTCACTGAAATTATATAAAAAAATAATATTCATCTATAATGAAAAAATATTAAATTACTTTTTCTTAATTAGGATTATTAATTTACTGAATTACATTCCTAAAAGTGAAGTTAGATTACTGCGTGGGGAATATTAATAGAAGTGTAGGAAAAATGCTTTAGCATTTACCAAAAAAACAAAGGGCTGGAGAGATATATTAGGTATTTTGAAATTGGAAACGGAAAAAATGAGCAATGACCTCGCCATGACTCGGACCTCTCGAATACGCGCCGAGTGTGCTGACCTTTATACTACGAAGGCATGCTAAGAAGGCGAGAGAAGTACCTTATATACTCCCACCTTTTAAAGGGCGACTGGGGGATTAAGGGACCCAGTCGCGAAATCTTGGTGATAGAGAATCATTATCCACCACCTTTTTTAGTTCGGGCGCCACTGCAAGGACATTAGGTATTTTGAAATTAGAAACGTGAAAAATGAGCAATGCCCTGACCAGGACTCGGATCTCTCGAATACGAGCCGAATGTACTGACCTTTACACCACGAAGGCATGCTAAGAAGGCGAGAGAAGTATCTTATAATGCAGCTTATAGACTGCATGAAACTGAAATTGTACCCCATAGTAAAGCTTCGTACATTTTCGCTTTCAGAAATCTTTTCCTGGAATCTTGTTAACTTCAGCAATAATCCACTGGCAAATTTCCTCATAGTCCTTTCGTTGTTTGTTCGATTATTGCAAGATACGCAGATGCCTTCGTGGAGGATTTTCTAAACAAAATTCTGTCGAATTCACGTTTTTTTATGCAGGGAAAACAATGCAAATGTAGCCCAACCGGTATAGTAGTTAGTGACGTTCACTAGCGTATCGAAGGGCCCGGATTCGAATGCCGAAGAAGGCATGGATATTTGTAAATGCATAGTGGCTGTGCGCCATGGGGCGCTCTAAATATGCGGTGAGCCGAAAGTCTTCGCGAGAGGTTGTGAAAGAGGATTGGAAGATCCTCGGACCCGTCCCACACGGTGTGCTGCCCATCTAAATTGGGGCGAAACTGAGCAAAATCGTACTGTCATCTGTATGGTGCGCAAGGCTGTTGTCGACGAAAGGCGTAATCTTGCCTCCTTGCCACAATGAATATCGTGGGCTTGCTTTGATAACAAGCTTGCGAGATAAGTCAAAACAACCACCACCACCACAACAACAAAGTAGGCGCCCTTGCAGTCATCTAGTCAAACTGTACTTGTAATGAAACAGAACTTTCTCACGGAATGCGAAACTACGCTTTTGATAAGTTTACTGAATTCTTTAATGTTTCTGGTTTTGGTACTTTATTGACCTTATAGAACCATTCATAGAACACTTTTCCCTCCCACCGTTTTGGACGGAAAATTCCGTATAGAAGTGTGACTTTCTTATTCATCACACAGCAAAATTTCTGCCAGCTTTCAATATATCCGATTTCGGGTTCGATGTATATTGTAAGAAAAGGGATGAAGGTATAAAATAAGGGAGTCATTTTAAAATTATAATCAAGAAAATATCATTTATTCAAGACATTTTTGGAACTTAAAAATTCCAATGATAAACCCGTAACGCTCGGAGGGTTAGTAGAAAGCAAATTTTAATCGAAACCATTCATAAATGAGCATACATACATGAAATTCATATTATAGATTGAGAGATTTTACTGTCGATTATTTTTACAAATAATCAATTTAAAAATTTCTGTGTACATTTCGGGAAAAAAATGGGACAGTTCTATATTTCCTGTTCTACTAGGATTGACAAAATTCAAACTGCATTTTCCATGCGTCGAAAGCACTACTTACGATATATATTAGATTTATATGTAGCATTGTTCTAATATACACTGGTGTGCAAAAATTAAGGACGAGACGGTTTTTTCAATATAACTTTGTACAAAAGCTTTCCAAATCAACACATTTAATACCGTAAGATCCCCAATACGTAAGGACATGAGTAATGTAAGCAACACTTACTAAAAGAGAAATCAGAGGGTTAAAAAGAAGCTTTATTGAAAAAGTAGCATGGAGCGCAATGCGACTGAAGGCCGAAACATCCCTGTGATGGGTGTCCAGCAAGAAACATCCGGTCTTTAATAGGGGATATGATCTCCTCTGACTGCTAGGCAGGTTTCACATCATTTGTGCATGCTGGATATGTGGTTGTTAATGAGCTGTTGAGACACTGCTGCTCGTTCCTCTTGTAGCACCAATCGCAGTTTCGGAATCGTTACTGGCGATAAGTTACGTGCTGCCACGGGTCTCCCTAGTAAGTTCGGTACATGCTTGACGGGGTTTAGATCCAGAGACCTTGCCGACCAATCCATGTGTTCAACATCTTCACTCTCGAACAATGTGTTCAATATCTTCACTCTCCAACAGCTCTTCGACAGTAATTGTGCGATGAGGTGGAGCGTTGTTGTCCATGAAGAGGAATTGAGGACTCATAGCCCTTGTGAAAAGACACATGTAAGGAAGAAGAACCTCGTTACAATAGCAGTCTCAGGTGACGAACCTCCTTGGGAGATATGAAGGTCGGTCCGGCTACCAAGCATTATGTCTGCTCGAACGAGAACTCCGCGACCTCCAAAACAGTCCCTTTTGATGATGTTGAAGGGGTTATTGCGTGTTCCCCGCTCTGTCCAGATGTGTATGTGTCTAGAATCGCAACTCAGACTAAATCTGCTCTCATCTGTAAAGAGTACTCGTCCCCAATCATTGTCTCTCCAATTCCAGTGTTCCCGGCATCACAGAGAACGCCTTCTCCGATGAGCAGGCGTTAGAGGTTCACAGCGTACAGGGCGTCGTGCAAACAGACCACCACCGTGCAGTCTTCTGGCCACGGTAAAACGCGATATCGGTCGTCCAGTCGCCTGTGTCGTGTGTCTAGCGATTTCTCCCGCTGTCTGCCGCCTGTTTCTTCCGGCCTGTAAGGCAATATACCGGTCATCTGCGGGTGTGGTTCCTCGTAGACGACCACTACTAAACCCTCGGATATCGGTCATCTGCGGATGTGGTTCCTCGTGGACGACCACTACTAAACCCCCCGGATAGCTGTTCATGTAGTTTGAAATTGTCTCCAAAGTCGTGAAACGATGCTGTGAGCAATTCCGAACTCTGCAGCCACACTTGTCACACTGCGGTGTTCCCAATGATTCGACCTCGGATAAAAGCATCCAGATGTCGTCTAACAGATTGATTATTCGCCATTTCTCGCTGAGGCAGCAACTCGGTTTTAACTGCTATACGGCGTGCAATCTCTTTGCCAGAAATACTGATCTTACACCGACAACATGCTTTATACTACTCAGGCACTCCCCCATTACGTCTACCTGCATATCTGCGCATGTGCTACCGTACATCACCTTACTTAATCCCCTGATTGGTCTTTCTGTCCGCTCTGCCTCTTCGTTCAGCTGATATGCTAATTTTTCGACTTCGTCCTTAATTTTTGCACACCAGTGTAGGTATTTTGACACAAAAGCAGACTTATTCTGAAATAACATACCAATTTGTTTCCGTATTTCGATTCTACCACTCAAATTATGCCTGGAAATTTTGTAAGTTTTGTTTAGAAATTTAAAAATTTATCTTGGCTTTTTCTTCAGTTATCGAAGAATAATTTACCTGGTGAACAAATTAATTTATAGCAACCTATTTTTCTTTCTTTTTTTTCATTGTCCACGAGCGGAAAAAAGTCATCGTTCATATTTTCAAATAATTTTAACAAAATTCGTAGCAATATTAAGCATTAATTATTTATAATTAATGCTTTATAATATTTTACATAATAATTATAATATAATAATAATAATAGTTGTAATATAATTATAATAATAATACATATTATAATTAATGCTTTATAATTTAAAAATTTATATTCGCGTTTTTTTTTTTCAGTTACCCAAGAATAATTCACTTGGTGAACAAATTAATTTATAGAAACCTATTTTTTCACCTTTTTTCCATTGTCCACGAGCGGAAAAAGTCATCGTTCATACTTTCAAATAATTTTAATAAAATTCCTAACAATATTAAGCATTAATTATTTATAATTTGGTGCATCTAATAGGTTATTTATCACCAATAAATATTCAAATGTTTGTGGATTTACTTTAGTATTCTCCTGCCGCATAATAAAGCTAGCCAGTTTAGGGGCTAATTTGTAGCTTACAAGCTGAGCAAAACAGTCAAAGCTTACTATTCAAGACACTGCAAGCTATTATCCATAGCATGAATCTTCCGCTGAATACAGCGTTATTGTGAGGGATGAACTATGCTCTATGTATGGAGATACATTCGTCCTGGTGTTATTTTGCATTTTGCAGGAAATAGCTATTTAATTCGAATGCTTAGAAAAATTTGTTCGAAATATTAAAGAAACAATGTTTCCAAACTTCGTTCCAAGCAGTTATGTGTTTGATGTGTAAAGGGTGGGATGGCTTCATGTCCGACTTCCTTAGAGAAGCTGTCTTATGTTCATGTTTCTCAAAATTGCGACACTTAAAGGCAGTTACTCTCTTTTTCATACCATCGTTAGACGCCTAATTTTAAGATTAAGTAAAATAATAGAGTAAAAATATATTTACGGGTTCTCCTTGGCGATATTGGCGGTACATGGACACCGAGTTTGTGCAATTCTTTGACTTGTTATTTTGGCTTCGCCGCTACACGAAGCCAAAATAACAAGTCAAAGAATTGCATAAACTCTGTATTCATGTACACATCGACCTATATTCACCTAAAAAAACATCAGAGAATTGCACAAACTTGGTTTTGCGCACTCCCTTGACTTTGTCCATGTACACATCGATCTATTTTCACTTAAAAAGTCAAAGCAGCAGCTAATTCTACGCTAGAACTAAACAAAGAATACGTAACGTCAATAAACTACACTTTTTAAATCAAACAATGAAATAACGTAAAAAAGGAAATTCATCTTAGCACTGCACAAAGAAAATATCCGCTTATCTCATTTAGAAATTTCCGTATCTTTAGTCAAGCAGAAGCCCTTAACAGCATCCAAAAGCTTCCTAAAATTATCCGAACTAGAATCTGTATACTGGTGTTGCCTCATAAATTCACAAATGTAACAGTCAAAAATATCCTCCGTAGTGTGGATATCCTCCGACGTTCGCCCATACGCATTTCCTTCCTACAAAGAGGACACTTATAATGGCTATTACGTAAGCCTTCATTTACACATCAGTCAATTAATGCTTTTTTCCTTCATTTCCAAATTGTACAGAAATTCAAATTAATCTTACCACATTCAGCCATTTAACCGAAAACACAAAATAACCAACGTACTTCCTAACCAACGCACAGAAGCCCTACATATCTTTTCCCATCATTCATATTCACCGCAATCACGCAGAAAATTACGTCATAATAGGGTTTCCATAACATTCAACTACTCAGGTTACCATAAATGAAACAACTTGGCGATAAATGAAACAACAACTTAGCGATAATCCAAGAGGTCCCCTTAAATATATTATAACCAATACTAGTACACCAGTTATTCGAATAACTAACCAGATATCTGTTTTGTAGAACTCTAAATTCCTTAGAAGGAAAATTTGTTTAATTTATACCGTCCGACTGGAATTTAGTTTGGAAGTTTAAGCGTAAATAAATGCGTGTACAAGATAACAATTGATGATATTTGTTGTTATGCACAGATTTGTTTAGAAACGTAATAGGAATTTCCTATAACCGATTTTTACTATAGAACTAACTGTATAAATTTAAATAGTACCTCAGAAATAAACCCGATTAGCGTTGTTATTCTTCGTACCCTTTATTGTGACTGGAATTGAAAAGACGAAGTTAAATATTTCTTTTATTGATACTTCTTCTTTGAAGGAAATCTTTCAAGTCAGTGGACAAAGAAATGAGGGAAGAAGTAAAATTGTCGCCAAGAAAATACACTTAGTTCTGTTCTTATTTGATCTGCGTACGTGCTTGGGAATCGTAATATATATTTAATAGTATCAGAAGAAAATCCAATCTTAAACATTTTCTTTGAAGAAGTTTTGTTGCTAATGTAATTGAATTTCATTCAAAGTGAGCACCTACAAAATTCACAGTCGTTTGCAAACATGGGAATTTTTTATGGGAGACGCAGCGAAAGGGGCAATTATTTTGTTGAATTATGCATATTCTGTTTACCGTATTCGTATCGTAGTGCAAGATGCGCGGTTTTTTTTATTATGCCTGATTCATTTAGTAGCGAAGTAATTAATAGCTTAATCAAATTTATTCTTTAGGAAATGACTTATTATTTAGAAACGAAATCACGAATAAAGCATGTGTTACACACGTGAAATTCCGCGGGGTAAGTGTTTTCTGCATAGTAATTAGTTAACTGAAAAATACTGAAGAGATTAAATATTTTTTATTAATTACTAAACCTTAGCGTTGTAAATTTTAGACGCAATATCGGGCCCGCAAGCGACGAGCGGTAAAGTCGGTGAAAACTGGTAGTTCAGTCCGGGTGTCGGGTCTGGTGAATGGGTAGGCTGCATGGGAGTGTTCGTCGTTTTCCCCATGTCATGTGTATACGAGTCAGTTTCCCGTAGAAAACCCTCCGCAAAGGCATTCCTACCTTTTGGCAGATGGCCCTCGAGTGCTTTGCCATAATTAAATAAACTGTCACCTCCCCCAAAGAAAACAAGAATTAGACGCAATACCGTTGCCACTATGAAAAGACCGCCAATCTGCATACATGTCTTCTCTGAGATTCGAACCCGAGCTCTTCGGTACGGTAGACGCTTTCCCGTCTGGGTGGTAAAATTTAGTGTTAATTATTGGAATAAATCTCAAGCAAATTAACGTAAGTGAAATCTATAATCGTTTTCCACCATATTTCATTGAGAAGGCTGAACCATGCCTTACTCAAATTTCACAAGTTTGTTACGTATGATTTAGGAAGCACGAGATAAGAATTACTGTGAAACAGTTTGATTTTGTATTTATTAGTGAATTACAGTTGGAATTTATCTTGAGAAAAATATATCTCAGGGTCCCCCTTGGCCAAAAATGGCGACTTTTTTGGCGCCATTCCTGTTTAAAAGTAACGGCCCTCCCAAGTAAAATGGCTTCCGAAGCATAATGCAATAAAACATAATTATAGCATAAAAAAATATAATTTCAATAAGACAGCATTTTAAATCAAAATAAAACAAATAAATAACATAAAAAAATAAAAAATATGAAAGGTTTCAGATTTTAAATTACGTCCAAAGGGGCGGTTTTTTTTAACATTTTGTGCCTTACTTTTATTTATTAAATATCATGTTCTTCGCAGTTAAACGATAAAATTCAGGTCAGCATCAATATCGTAAAGAAAGAAACCTCGCGCATAAAATATGCGTGCTTGAAAATAGTTTGGTTTATATGATTACGGCAAAGACTGGAGGGTTATCTGCCTAAAAGGAGGGATGCCTTCGTGAAGAACTTTCTAAGGGAAACTGGCTCGAATATACGTTACACACAGGGAAAACTACAAAAACGCCCATGAAGCCAGCCCGTTCGTGAGATTCAAACCTCGGGCAAAACTACCAGTGTTCAGTGACTTTACCACTCGGCCGCTGGTTGGCCTCTGTGCTTGATAATGGAAAGCTTTGAAATCGTTGAGTTTCGTAATCAAAAACTCGTAAAATTTACAAAATATGAAATAGACAATAAAACAAATTTCAAATTAGGACTTCCAGATGCTCATATTCGAGTGGAGGACTACGTTATTCAGAACTGGATGTCTCTAGGTAGCGTCGTTTTTACACAATGCGAGAAAAGTGCATACTTTCATGCAGATTCTTCATTATATAATTTCTTTAAATATAATGCAGGGCTTTAATATTTGGTCGAAACAATTTGAAAAATGAAACTGCTTTTATAGTAAACAAACGCAAAATGTTGAGACAAAATTAATAGTCCTTATGGGCAAATTGCTCGTTTGGGTTAAAAAGTGACTATATTTTAAAATAAACAAATACGAATTCGACAACCTCATCAAAAATGAGTAATATAATATACGTGGTGAGGTATAAGAACAAGAAATCAGATTTTGGCGAGATATCTCGGTTGATTGGAGATTAAATCTCCGCGGGTGCTATAACAAAGAAGTACCTTTGACCGTTATCTATACCTAAATAGTCAATGTTTTAGGATAAACGTTTCACGTAAACTAAGTGTATTTAAAAAATACTGAGAAACGTAGTTCATTTCGTTTGATAGATTATACATTTCGTGTTGGTTTTTAATACTCATAAATAACACATTTATGTTAAATAAGAAAAATATATTATGGTCTACTTAACATGATGTTATTAAATGTTTAATTCTGTGTCAAAAGTAGAACACTAATAGCTGAATGGGTAAGATCAGCGTTTCAGAAGATGAATTTTCTGCGTGAGAACATTTGCAACTTTTTGAGCGCAACTGCTTAAGTACCACGTCCTACTCACCTACCTGCCTACTCGAAAGGTTATAAATATCTAACATTCATCGTCATACTTTTTGAAAGAATGATTTGATTTATTCTAATTAAGATAAGTTGTCAGGAAAAATACCTCTTTGGGAATATCAGTGACTTTTTCCCTTAGGATTTAAGAAAGAGAATTTAAGAAACTATGTTTTGTTTATAAATAGCTTTAACTTAACATATAAGTCT